>JALIZH010014485.1:0-44408 GCA_030522465.1 Rhipicephalus appendiculatus
CTTTCTCGATTTTTCGGTCACGGACAAGATGATGATTTTTTCGGTCACGGACAAGATGATGATTTTTCGCTCACAACCAACGACGCCGACGCCGAATCCGACGCCGGAATTTCTGCGAAACGAGCTCTTTAACGCTGTCGCGTTAAAAACCCTTGTAGGACGCTTGAGCTTCCCCTTCACGAGTAGAACGCCTCACCATAATTGGGCCCCTTGCGCACCGCCTTCTCAATTGCAAGCATGGCTTCACTCCAGGGTGCATGTCTCAACCGTATCGCAAGGAAACAAACGTATGTGCGTGTAAAATTTTTCGTTTGAAACAATCCTAGAATGCCTCCTGCAGGTGCAGTCGCGTAGGGCCCACTACGCGTCCGTAAGTCAACACGCGAACCTTCACAGGTGCCAGCCTTGGGCAGTAACTAGTTACTAGTAACGCGTTACCGGTAACTAGTTACTTTTTTCAGTAACTTGTAACTGTAACCAGTTACTTTTAACTTAGAGGAACTTCTAACTGTAACACAGTTACTTATTTAGTCAGTAACTGTAACGGAAAATACAGTTACAGTTACTTCTATTTTTATAAAATATTTCGCGAACATGTGTTCGGGTTTCGCGAACATGTGTGCCAAGGTATGTCGGGGCTTTCACCTCTACCACACGGGAAATCTAATGCCATTCGCAGAGAATTTCATTCGTTTGTAATGTCATTTGTTTTCTGTCACACGGGGAAACTAATGCCATTTGATGAAAATGACATTTTCTGTCGAATGAGTTCCCGAAACTCATTTTCATTCTATTTCGGACCAAATGCATGGTATCGACGCCAGGCACATTTCAGCGAGATGGCGAGTGTATTTCGTCCGCCTCGGTGGAACAGTGGTTACGGTGCTCGTGTGCTGACCCGCAGGTCGCGGGTTTGATCCCGGCCGCGGCGGTCGCATTTCGGTGGAGGCAAATGGGCCTTTTCCGGGTAGGTTGAGTGCGCATGCGCGCCGGCGTCGACGAGGCACGCGCCATGATTTTTGGTGGCCGAACCGCGACTACAAGTTCAGACCAAGCGTCGTCTGGTCTCATAATCTGCAAATGTTTCCCCCCAAAGAAAGGCGGGAATACAGGCCTCCCGAGATGGCCTACCAGCTCGGCATACAATTTCGGAGGCCAAGGGCCACCATTTTCGATTTCGGCGATCTCCACTGGAGGTGCTGTTTGGACCCGGAAAAGGCCCATTTCTAGTGGTCCGTGTACTGTGAGATGTCAGTGCACGTTAAAGAACACCACTTGGTCGAAATTTTTCGGAACCTTCCACTACGGCGTTTCTCATAAGCATATCGTGGTTTTGGGAGGCAAAACCCAAGATATCCTATACTAATTAGCTTTTTGTAATTCATAAATACTAGGGGTGTGCGAATAGTGAATTTCGGAACCAAATAGGAATGGAATAGTGATGACACCGAATCGAATAGTAAGACAAACATTTTTTAAAACAGTCCTCCACAACATTATTGAATAAGGAAACCACCATGTTTTACCAAAAACATTACAGTTACCATTAACCGACTCAAAATGCCTCAATTATAACTGAGGTAAGCTCCTACATGGCAATGACTACATTAGTCAATTGTCGCCTGCATTTAAATGAAACTGAGAAAAAAAAAACTAAGCAATATTGAACCGGAGAGCGTGAATACAGCTAAAGCTATAATGAAACAGACAAACATGTCATCACAACATGGACCACGGCACCCGAAGCATGCAAAGCATCACTGTCGAAAGCTCTACCTGCAGGAGCTATTTACGGAACACAACACTTGCTTCTGTTATTCGTGAAGCTGAATGCAGTCGCATTCGCCGATTTTTTGTTATTACAAAGATGAAGACAGCAAGTAGTTAATGCGATTTAGCTGCACCATGCTAAAATCTGATTAAGAGCTGAGTTTTCAGAAAAAGTGCTTTCATCTTTTCATCAAAATAGCGCCGGCAGTCTCAAAAAGATTGGGCTGCGTGCACATTGGTAATTAGGGGGATTGAAAAGAAGCAAAATGACCATGTCTGTTCCAAAGTTTCGTGGTTTTGAGGTCCTGCCATCGGTGCTGATTATTCGAAAACTATTCGAAAAGTATTCGGCAATCCGAATACTGACTGTTCGAATGAGCAAGCAATCGAATAGGAAGCTACTCGATACGTTATTCGAAATTTTTCGAGTATTCACACACCGCTAGTAAATACCTTGTTTTTTACTAGGTTAACTTATGGCTGGCTTGATTATATACTAGATTAACTTATGACTGGCTTGGTGACGTAATAGCACGGGCGAAAATGTCTAAAAAGAGCTACTCAACCGCAGCGGCTGACGCCGGTCATGTTTATTTGTGCTCTGTTGTCCTTGCCTGTATCGCGGGTGTTGGTCGTCAGATTGCACGCACGTGTTTTGGATGATAAAAGTGATGACTACATCAGTTAACTGCTGCCTTCTCATTTCTACAGCCGGAGTGCTAGTCGTGCTCCCAGGCTTCGGTTAGCTGTAACCACGCCCCTCGATGAACCACGCCCCGCGATATCGTCGGCCATGTTGGTTTTCGATTGGCTCTTGGCTTGAATTTGTGTCCTGCAGCTGTGGCGAGTTATGTAAAACGGCTGTGGTTATATACTTGGAACAGCTTTTCAGTGATAAAAAATTATTTTCAAGGATGCACGCATGTTTCATGCAAGTTTTAATAGGTTTTTATTTCTCCCAAAGTCATGACTCAGGAAGACTAAAGTGATGGTCACCTTTTTTAAAATGATATTTCTTTTCATCGCGTGCCGGTAGGCGGGGTGAAATGACATTAAGTTCACCTAATGTCATTGCAAATGGCGTTAGATTGGCCGTGTGATAGGGTAATCAAAAAGTCACAGTTTCGCCACTAGGGCGAAGCAATGAATGCAATAGCAAGAAATTAGTTTGTCACACGAAGAACGACAAGCAGCCTGATACTTGCAACGCGCCGCCGCAGCACAAAGAAGGGCGCTCGAAAAGGACGCATAGGTATGTACAGGACAAGAACTTACAACTGTCGCATTTGTTACGTGTTTGTATTTGAGTAACGCGCTGCGAGTGTCCACAATGCAGAAGCTGACGCTGTTGTTGTTGTTGCCTCTGACATGGCTCATACCCACTCAGGGGGATTGCCAAAGGATTGATTATATAACTATATGATTTTTCGACGCTGATACTTCTTTTTCTTTTAAACTGCGGCATATGGAGTGACCCCTCTGCGTCTCGTGCCACGCGGTGGCGTCTGACGCCAAGTGTGCCCGGTGTTCTTTTTTTTTTTTCATTCTACATCATGAGTGGTGCAGAAGGGAGCCACTTTTTCGTGCGCGTCTCAAGGGCAGTTTTGAATTTGAAAGAAACTGTAAAAGCGTTGCGTGATAGAAAACACGCTCAAGCTGTTCCGAGATCTATACGTACCGCGAGCGGCAAATGGTACATATGAATAGCTCGCCGTTATATCGCCGGCACGGGCATGGCGTGTGGCGGTGTTTGCTAGCGCAGCAGGCTGCGGAGCGAGGGGTCGCTGGTTCGAATCCCCGGTCAGGTGGTTTAGAATTTTTTCTACTGATTTATTTTTCTTTATGCCTTTCTTATATATACACATGCATATACAAAACCGGGACATGACGGCGTCGACAGACGGCGACGGCGAAAATCTGCGTGACAGTGTCCATATAATTGCTATCGCAATAAATACGGTTTATGACTTCTTTTGCGCAAAACGTACACGGACACAAGGGAAAAAAAAGAGGCAGACAACACGGGCGCCAACTCACAACTGATTTATTTTAAACAACGAAATGCACTTTTATCGTCACGTAACACAAACACCCCCCACCGGTGGACTCAGAAACACACGAGATAAACTAAACAAACTTATTCAGCGCTACGTCATGATAAGAACCGAAGCACGCACAACCAAAATATTAGGGGAGTTCACTCATCTCTAGACGGATTGATGCACGTGCTTTTCAAGAAGTCGAATTCTTTATCGGACAATGTGACGGAAGCTTGGCTAACACACTTTTCTCCCATGTTTCTAATATGGAATGCTTCAATCAACTCCCTGTTAATTTTTTGCCTGTGAGTTGACAGAATCTTTGTGTTTGTGAAAATTGGTGAGCACCCGCAAGAACTGCAGTGATCCACCAGATGTGTTCGTCCTGAACTACGTAATGCAGAGTCATGCTCCCTCAACCTGGTGTTTATACACCTTCCAGATTGCCCAACCTGGTGTCCACTTCATCGGCGTTTGTCGCCCCCGCTCCCGCACTCTTACCCGCGGGTATTTTTCTTCGTGGCTTTTACTTATATATATATATATATATATATATATATATATATATATATATATATATATATATATATATATATATATATATATATATATATCGGAACATGACGGCAAAAATCAGCCGAGACTGTCCATATAATTGCTATCGCAATAAAAAGATCAATGGCGAGTGCCTGCTTGTCCGTCTCCCTTCTTCGTTCTTTGTTCTGTGCCGATGAATTCCTTCCCATCTATGCACCAACTAGCCCCACAGCAGACATTACAGTAGTTGGCTGACTACATGGCAATTCGAGTCAAGCTCCTGTTTCTGATTGCCTTGCGCCGCTAATCACCTTCCTGTGTGTGGTGTCGCTCTGAGATGGCACTAAGCTTGACCCTACAAGCTCAACCGACCAGAGGAGGAAGCAGCATTTTCCTTGTTTCTCCCGCGTCCTTTCCCTCCAGAAAGAAAGAAAAGCATCCGAGAGCGAAGAGCGGGATGTTGACCAGTTGATAATAACCGGGGTGCTACCCTGTAAATGCGAAAGGGATGGAAGAGTATGAAAGTGAGTAGAGCAAGGCGAGAGAGGGGGGGGGACAAAGAGGGGGGAACACGCACGCACTTACAACGTCACATTCCGTCAGCCTTGTGCAGTATACGACATTCCTACCAGTCTACAGCCACTCGGGCCGTAATATTGTTCTTAACAAGTTTTAACAATGCAATGTGTCCGTAGCTTTAATTCCCCATAACTTTTCGGCATCATATTCGACGATAGATGCTAGTGTATAAATAGATGACAACAACTTGGGACGTGAACTGGTAGTGAGGTGCTGCGGAAGGAGGAGGAAGAAGAAGTAGTTCTGAGAATTGCGTGCACGTATAAATAAACCACTCTGCGTTTGCCTAAACCATGCTTCAGAGTGCTACACTAGCGACATTGGTCTGTGCTCAAGCTGAGCGAGGTGTATTGCGACTGAGCGTCTCTCCGAAGCGTAGCACGGAAAGTCGCAAATAGATGCGCTGCGAAGTCCCCTCGATGCCACCTATGTCCCAAAGAGAGCAATAAAAAATAATGAATGTTGCTTAAAGAAAAACTTACTGCACCAAAAGTGTGACATAATGTGATACTTCCTAACTATAATCCATTATTTTTTTTTCAGCACATATCATTACACCTGAATTCATAAATTTTAACGCTTTTTCTTTTTCGTTCGTCCATGTTTGTTAGCAAAGGCTAAGTGATAATTTAAAAAAAAATACATCTACTAACTTTCAGTGCAGCCTCGAAGGCATTTACATGACCTGAAAGTTTTGGGGCACCCAGAAGAGAACTGGAGCAAAATGCACATCATAATGCTGTCTTTATTTTTATCCTTTTTGCTTTTACCTGCAATATATGAAAAGACACTGCGTGAAGCACAAATCAGTGAAGCGCTCACGAGTTCCATCGACTGATTCGTGGCACAAGCCTTACGAGAATAATCTATGTTCCCATTTCCGAGCACCGGCGTCGGAGATAAGCAATGCAGAAAAAATACGCAATGCGATTGTCACAGCATGTAATCTTCACTAAGAAAGCTACATGCATTTGGCGGACAAAACAGAATGTTGGAGATGTGTGCTTATCACACGTACGCTGGCGTTCGAGCGATTCCTTCCTAGGAGCGTAATATCATAAAATTTATGTAATTAACGTTCGATCTCCCCTATTTTTCTGCTGTTTCTTTTAAGTAAAATGACCATAAATGCACATTTTGCCTTTATATGGGCTGTTTCTGTAGTACCCTCACCAAGAAGTTCCTCTAGCTACCGCGATCTCTTTTAGAGAACTTTAGACGTTCTTCACAGTCTATGCCGGCACGCTGAGTACTTAAGATAGGGTAGGAGGTGTTCCGTATTCATAAGGAAGTCTTCATCTTGTTTGTGAAAAGACGTCTGCGTTTATGATGAACGAACTACCATACTTCATGATTCTTTCCTTCGGCCAGTGATTAGTGATTCAAACTGGACGCTATGCGCCAAACGGAAATCCCCACAGTGACCGACAGTCCATTCATTCGGCTCCCGAAAGAACCGAACGTCATACGGCAGAAAGAGAAAGCGCCGCGTGAAAGAAGGAAGCCACACGCTAGCGCCTCGGGAAAACGAGTCAGAGTACAGAAAAAGGCGTTGGCGAGAATCTGAGAGCACCAGCGGGTGAAGAGACACGAGAAGAGAGCGTATACGTCGGTGCGGAGACGTTACGCTCCGCGAACAAACACACGCCGAGAGCTCGGTCGAGGATGAAAAGCACGCTAAGGAAGCGAGCAGCTCGCGACACCTTATTGATATCTGCACCACGGGAAGAGCGGTCGAAGAGTAGTGACTTGTAATCGAAGAAGCAGCTCCCCCAGGAGATCGATGGGCCAGTATTCGGCAGCGGCTCATGCTCGACATCAAGCCGGGTAGGATGGAGGAATCGGCTCTGTCTATACCACCTCACGCTGTTTCGTATTGTGTGTCTAGCGTTTTCGCCATGGAAGGAAGAATGTAGGAGGTGGGGAGGGTATGTAATGTTGCATTATTTAGCGCATTAGCCGTACCATATACGCGGTAATAAAATTTAAGCGTCATATATTTCTAGAACTGACACACTTATAATCAAGTGAAATACACGTGTGGACATAACGATGGCACTAAGTGAGATGATTATCGTCCCGTCTGTTCCATAACAAACTAAAAATATTAGTGAACATTTCAGTACCTACAGTGAAAGGGCTCATTTGTATTGGGCACTCAGCGCCTGTCTTATTCCTAGATAATTTGGCACGATCCTTTTACAATTCCAGTGACTGCTTAGCGGCTCCATGACATTGCGCTGATGAGTTCGCAAGTACGACTTCAATGCCCGACAACGACGCTCGTATACTGATCGGTTCTACGACAGGAAAGGCCCGCGTGCTTAGATTTAGTTGCTCTTTCAGGTGGTGAAAATTACTACAGCCTCCTTCGGTACCACGGTACGCAACATAATATTCGGATTTTGACACGTAGAACCCCGGAACTTATTTTATTTACTTCTTTTGAAAGCACCGCGTTCCGAGATATTGACCTACAAGTTTTTGCATCAGTTCGTGTTACGCGTGAGAGACCCTGACCGAGTGCGATCATGTGCCCAATTTTGTGCGTAGTCACGCAGTAGAGCTGTTTTCTGATGTATGTACGCGCCTACTTTTGAGCCCTAATAGTCAAATTAATTTCGTGCCTGTGGTGTCTCATGAGTACCATCTGTCGCTCTCACCAGGCAATCCACTGAATATGTAGCCCACGGAGGACATTTTTGAAGCTGCTTTTATCTTATCCCATGCATCATTAAATTCCGCTACAGCGTACAATTCCCCGTCTTGTTGATTATGACTGGCTCAGAGGGCTATACGCCCTTCAAAATCGCTTCAAAAAGTCGCTAATGTAGCCTACATTAGCGACTTTTTGTAGAATCAGACAATTATCAGCAACCGTGAAATGAGAGCTACCGTCGCTTCTTACAACTAGTAATGAATATGCAATTTTAACTCACAAACAGTAATTCGCTCACAGTCTCCGCGCTATTCCTCTGCTAACAAAATTCCAGACTAAATATAACAACTCGTCATGAGCAACGAAAGTGTTTTCTTCAGCTGAGCAGAGAACACGCGTATTCAGGGAAGCTTACCAGCATCACCGAACTACAACCGAAGATGAGAAAGACCGGAGTTCACGTCTGCCAGTATCTGCGTTGCTATATTACCTTTACTGAATCCGTACAAAGCTGAAAGTTGTCTTGATAATCACGATCTTCATATCATGTCACACCAGCGCAAGAAAGGACAAAGGATAAGGAAGAACCACAGACAAGCGCTGATACTTACAACTGAAGCTTATCTCCGAAACGGGACAGAATATAAAGAAAACGACACGTGAACAAAAAAAGACTGCAAAGCACTATTTGCAAAAAAACCTGCACAGTAACATGAGCCTACATCAGTTGCGGCGGGCATGCGCACGGGACATGTACCGAACTTCTTTTTCCGTCAAGGCAAAGGATGGGACACTCACGCAATTATCGCCAAGTCTCGCGATTTCTGCTGCCTCTATAATTTCACGCTTTAATTGAGAGTCACATCGTTCTTCCTTGTCCTTGGTCCTTTCTTGCGCTGCTGTCACATAATGGACCACCAACTTGCCCAAAAATTTGCTCTCATCATATCAGTAGGTTTTTTTAAACCACTATTTTTTGTGACAATGGATACACGCTTTTTACACGCATATTTCTTTGCTGACACCGCGAGAAAGCTGTGTGTTCGTCCGTCTTCAAATGGGACAATTGGATTTGAACCCGAGTTCACATAGGACCCGGGTTCAAATCCCCTTCGATGGTGGGTATTTTCCCTCATTTATTTTTCATGCCTCTCGCCTACGCTACCGACGGCAACGGCAACAGTGACGGCACTCAACGCAGGAACGGGCGCCTAAGAGCTGCGCTCCAATATATAAGTTTTCTTAATCCTGCTGGAGTTCTCAACCTACGTCAGCACGTTCAAACGCCGAGTCTCTTACAAAAAATCTTTAAAATGTGAATGCAGTGCACGGACGGCACAAAACAAATGCAAAAGGAGAACACCTTCTATAAAGACTTCGTTGATAGGGAGTTAAAACGCGATCTAACGTAACCCTATTTCAAGAATTTTCCGATAAAATGAAAAAAAAAAATTTCCATTGCCCAGCAGGTACTTTAAGGCTTCCGTGTTGTCATCAACTCGAATTAACGAAACTATCATGTCTGCAAATCCGTTTTAGCAAACTTCTACTAAATTCGTGAAAATGCGACTCTTTCTTTCTAATTTTGACTCACGCAGGTTTTCCTTTTCTACCACAATCTCATTAAAACACCTTGCTTCCCTAGTCGCGGCCCTGGTTTTATTTGGATGAGGCTGAGCGCTGCGCCCAAGCCAGGAAGAGCAGACGTAGCAGTCGGCGGCGCACTTACGTACGTCACTTCCCACAGAAGAAGTTTAAATTAGCAAAACAAAAAAAAAGAAATTCATGGATAGCCCCTGTTTGATACAACAAATAAATTGCTAAAAACGTGCTTTCTCACGAGTTTATTAAGAGTGAAGATCCAAGCATATGAAGAGATTACAAAATGCTTAGAAACAAACTAAACGGAGCATATAAACCGCACAGGAAATGTTATTTTCAAACTGAGTTCGATAGCTGCTCGAATAAACCCGACATAATATGGGAAAAGCTTAATGCCGTGTTAAATCGCCGTAAATCATCTCCACGCGTAGAAAAAGCTACTTCTTGGTGGCTGCGAAATGTCGGGCAATGATTTGGTGAACACATTTAAAGATTATTTTGTGAGCAACTGTAATGCTTTTGCATTTTCTGATTATTCAAATTTTATGCCAGCTAGTAATCCATCCTCCTTTTTTCCTCGCGCATATGCAGAGCCTGAACTACCCTCCGTTTTTTGTTCGCTTAAAAAATAGCTGAAGTTGTGATGTTGAAGGCATGCAGGTTCACTCAATCAAGTATGGGCTTGATATTCTTTGTCCATATGTCACCCGTATTAAATGCGAAGCATTTCTTTGCTTACTGTAAGCACTTTTGCGTTTCTATCTACGTATCTATCTATCTATCTATCTATCTATCTAGCCGCCTACGTCTGGGTGCTCTCGGGATGGCCTCCTTAACTTGGGGTAGACCAAAATTTGTATGGGAGGATAAGAGGTATTGACGAATATGTCTGGCTCGTCATAACATGACTAACGTGAAAATCCCGTCGCGTACGTCGTCAAACTCATTTCTCCAGACACGTGTGGCTCATACCCGTATACCACGGGCCGCGGAATGCGGGTATGCGCCACAGGACTTTGACAATTTATATCTACCCAGGAACGGCGAGAACAGGCACTGGTAATTTAAATGCGAGAGCGTTAAGAAAAACACGCGTCGGCAACGTTGACCATACGAATGCAAATAATAAATATTATGGTCCCAGCAGGAATCGAACCCAAGAAATCTGCGTGGCAAACAAGTATTCTACCACAGAGCCATGCCAGGTCTCAGAACTGCTTTGGCAGAACACCTTATGCAGGTGTAATGTTGGTGAAACGTATATTGTGGTGCAGTACTGGCTATTAAATTTTATAAACAATACATAGGTATTCCTATGACGAAGGAGTCATGTCGGGTTAACGTCAGTTGTATACTAAAGCGCCACCCACTGTAGTTGGTTTACGTAACACTATCCAGGGCTACCATCCTTGCAAGCACAAGCTCTGCATATCAGTGTATGGCTTCTGGTGTTGGCAATACCAATGTTTCTGTTGGCATCGTTACACAAATGTAAACAACTGGTTATATAAAACATATGCGACTGTTCAACATGTCTGTGCGTGCAACATTTGTACATATCTTTAACGTCATTTCGTAACGTTTCGCTGAATAAAAAAACATACAACCCAGTCGCCTTGCCTCCGCATGCTTCGCATACCATCGATTCCCGTGTTACTTGGGATCTGCCAATTTTTTCAAGTGTTCCCTTCGTTGGCGCTTAGCTTCGGCATCTCGGACGAACATCGCGGTCGGCTCGGCGACGACATGCCCGTTCTCGCATCAACTCACGCTGGCGCTCACGTCGGACGCCTTTTTCATCGTGCTGGAATTATAAGTGCTGGAAAGCCCATTTTAACCATTCCATACATTTGGCAGTAAGTTCGTGAAGAAACTAAATGTTATGCTTTCTTGTTTTTATTTTGTCAAGGGGCATTATAAGGACATTGGTATTACGGCGGGATTTCACAGGAAACGCACATTTTATTTGAGAGTCCATGGCGTCCTAAAGCAATTTTACTTAAGCAAAGTTATAGCATTAAAGTGTGCAGTCAACGCTTAATTCTTTTTGTATTCACGCTAAAATGTCAGCTCCAGGTGTTACTTAGCGCATTTTTTCTTCTTTAATGTACGTACAACTACCGATATGTATACGCTACGGCAACCAAACTGAAGGCGATACAATCCAACAAAAATAGAAACAAAGTCAATCGATCAATGAAAACACGCAAAGCCTCAGAATAAATTTTGGGGGCCAAATCCTATGCAGACTTGTGCTTGAGTGTACTCTGAGTAAAGGCACGTTCGTGCAAGGTGAAAGACGATTCGCAAATAACTCCCCGAAAAAAAGGCCAAATATCTGCGCCGTCTCAACCACAGCAAAGTAAACTTTGTCACCACTAAATTCAATATATATGTAGATTGTATGCGTTCCTGGATTTCAGATGTGTGCGGTGCTCGGAATTAAAGTGAACTGAAGCCTGCTCACGACAAGAACACCAATCTCCATATCGGGGATTTGCAGCCCACATGTTATTTTACTTTCTTACTGAGCTGCGCATGAAAGAAGTGTTCGGCTTCATTGCGCATACTTGTCTCGTGACGCATTTTGTGCAGTGTAAATACAAGTGTCGGTTTCGTTTCTGACCACAACCAAGAAGGAAATAAATTTATTCATGCCAAGGATGTGCGTTTGAAAAGAAAGAAAGTGACCCCGCAGTGTTCTTAGAATTAGAAAGATGCTACGAAAGAACGTTACTTACGAGGTCTGGATTTAACATCAGCATGTAATTTTCGAGGAAGATATTTTTAATGCAAACTGCATTCAAACCCGCCAAATCGGCCTTACAGGACAATGTTCTATGTAGATGAACATTCATAATCAGTTTCTTTACATCGCACTCATATTTACACACTTACATTCCACAAAACATAAAACTCCCTGTCGCATTTTTATTCATGAAGCCACTTTCATCTACAGCGAAGGGCACATGCTGTGTAAACTATGTGGCCACATTCTGTAGTAATTCTTTGTCAAAAACTGCACAGAGAAAGAGATCGCGAGTCGTACAGTTAAAGTTGTTCATGATAAAAGCTGGAGAATAGTAAGTATTGTTATTAGAGGGAGTTCCTGCAAATATAGGCATTTCCTAGTGTGTTCGGTACACGACACTGATAAAAGGAGTGAATCTGCTGACTCCAATACTCCGCGTAGCCGTTTGCGCGCAATACCTTATTTTCAGAACTACTAAAATTAGGCTCGAAAAATGAGGCAAGATCTCGAGAGCAACGCGGCAATGAGCTCATTCCTATTCGCTGCCGTTGAGTGAACAGTCCATGCGAAGTTCCTTCTGTGACCTCTCTTGTGGAAGTGGGCTTTCGTTGCTTTGGCTGCATTAATACTTTTCGATTTATGACTACGCTGCAAACCCAAATCATACGTAGTAGTCGAGTGACTCACTTTTCTGTATTAATCAGAACTAACAGACAATATGCCAAGAAAAGTATAGGGGGGATGTTATTAGTAGTAAATGTAATATACACCATAAAGGGGACGGGGGGGATGGCCGCCGTGGTAGCTCAGTTGGTGGAGCGTAGGAAGGGTTATTCGAAGGTCGCAGGTTCGGTTCCTGCCCACGGCAAGTTATCTTTTTCAACCACTTTTCTTTCTTCACATTTACTTTACATTCACTACTAATAACATCCCCTATACTCTCCTTGGTATTATTGTCTGTTAGTTATCATTAATATTGTGTCTAACAACAAAAACGAGCCCTTAAAATTTCCACTTCTTTCCATCACTTTTCTCTACGTGCGCGCGAGCCGCCCATATTTGCTGCGCGCTCGTACGTCCCTCGACATGTCGCTAAAAAGGCTATTTTGCTTTGGAACAAATGAATCCTTCCGTGTTAGCAGTGAGGCCTTTGTGGCTGCATTTGGAAACACCGTGTTTATACCCGTTTAATCGAGTGTGTGTGTGTGTGTGTGTGTGTGTGTGTGTGTGTGTGTGTGTGTGTGTGTGTGTGTGTGTGTGTGTGTTTGTGTTTGTGTTTGTGTATGTGTGTGTGTGCGTGTGCGTGTGCGTGCGCACGTGAACGACAGAGTGCCTCCGTAGACGCCCTTTCACGCGTTCTCTGAACGTACGATAGTAACTCTCAAAACGGAGCTTAGCGGTGTCTGGCGAGACTCGCGATGGTAGTTACACCTTCTTATGTGTTGTTTGTTAAACGAAACATGAGGGTCTCGTTAAGGACAGGTGAGCATGATCTGTCAATGGTAATGCTACTGACAATCACCGAAAAGGAAATATGACTTGTTCACGTGACTGATATACAGGGGCGGATCCAGCCACGCTATTTTAGGGGGTGTGGTCGCTTGAAGTACAATCAGAAAAGAGGGAGGGGGGGTCCCGACTCTTTTGACTTTTGTAGTTACTCTTACTGCAAGAACCCCATCACATCATAAATACTAATAATTTATGTTAATAATTGCCCCACTAATTTATTCTAACCGGTTTTCCAATCGCAATAAATGAGAAGAATTAAAACAAGTTACGGGCTATTGAACTTCAGATATATGCTAGTTTTTCGGCGCTAGGCCTTCGTTAAGATTGGGGCTGCGTAGCCGGTGCGAGCACATGTTCATGTCTTGCCGAGACATTCGCCAGGACACGTTGATGTACGAATGAACACTTCTGTGGTACGAGGAGCGTGCGTGAGCGTCGGCGTTGGTGTGTGTCCGGTGGGCAGGGCCGAAATTTGAAGTCCGCAGGCTGTCGATGATGATGATAATCGGTGTACGGTGGCGAAGAAGCATGGTGCGTGTGGGAGCGCGGGCTACGAGAGTGAGTGAGTGACAACTTTTTTCCTCAAAGGGGTGAGGCGTAAGGGAGGCTCAGCCACGTAGGCCTGCCAGGGCGCGCTCTCGATGACGTCTTGCGCTCGTTCCAGGACCCGTGTCTGGATGTCTCTGTCGGCTACGAGGGATCAGCTCGAGTAACGGGGAGAAGTAGCTGATCGAACTACGCAGCAAGTAGACCTGTTCATGATGAAACAAGCGCAATATGCACGAAGACTTAGAAAGGACACAGTCTTCGCGCACAATGCGCTTGTTTCATCATGAACCTGTAGCGAGAGACGAGACGTGAGAGACGTCGTGAAGGCGGCGTCTCGCCACTTTATTCGGGAAGACCAAGTGGAGCGGCGATGGCTGCCAGCGTCCAAACCGCCAGGCGCGAGATCTCGTTCTGACTGCCCGTGGCACGAGCCACGCGGCTGTCTTCTTCTTTTTCTTGCGCTGCAGCTTTTTCCCGAGCGGCGCGGCGCTACAGAAGCTCCCCCCCTAGCGCTTTGCGAGATTAGAAACGTATATACAAAAATGTGTCGCGAAACAAAGGGGTCCGTGGACAGTCCTGGTCGTCAACATAAAAGGGCACATGGTATTCATGATTGTTCCGGCGGGCGGCACTGAGAGAAGCGCAGCGGCCGAAGAAGTAGACCCCAGGACGCTTGGATCGTACGCAGGCGGGTCCTCCGATTGCTTGATCGGGCCTTTCGATAGCGCACCAGGTGACGTGAGCGGGCGCGGCTGGCAGATGTACCCGTTGATGGAGTTGATGTCGGGTGCACAAGGGCTGGTGCGGGCGATGTGCGCGATACAACGAGATGTGGCACAGTGAAGTCACAACGACCAACCATCGACGTGTAACTGCTGTGATGGGGCATTCGTGTGCGTGCACAGCGCTGATGCTGGTGTCGGTATGTGGGCATCATGACCGGAGCGGTGTCCGAAGATGGGTCGACTTGGCCGCTTACGTTGGTAGTGGGTGGGTAGTGGTGTCGTAGATGTCGGGTAGAGGGGAATGACCCTTGCAGCGTGTTGAAGGGCATGCCTGCATTCCAGTTGCATGGCTGCTGGTTCGCGGCCCCCACCATGAACTCGGCAGAAGACATGTCATGGAGCCCAGCAAGCGCGTGGTCTGGAGAAGGGTCAGTGGGCGCACCTGGACTCGTAGACGCACCTTCAGTAGTCGGTGCACGAGGGCTCATGCGCAGGTAGGCATGGTCGATGGCTGCTCCTAAGGCAGGCGTGGCAAGTGTGGTCTGCTCTGCCATAGGCGGACCAGGCACGTCGTTCGCAGGTGCGTCAGTCATAGTTGACATGTCCCTGAAGTTCGGCCGTAGTTGTTTAGGGGCGCGAACTTCTGCTGCGGTAGACGTCGAGGACGATGCTGGTCGCAGATGGCAGGAGGCGCACAGTGTCGAAGTTGATGAAAAATCAGGTTCGAGGGACAACGTCGACGGCGACGTCTCCGCGGTTGGTGGTCGAATAGCGTGCGGGACGGTGTCCGCGGCCGTGGCAGACTCGATGGCGTGCGGCGAGGCAGCCGGCGTAGAGTCTGTCGGCGTCAAGGTGTCACGGGCCGTCGAAGTTGGGGAAGACGGGCGAGTGGCAGGCCTGCGTGACGGACCCTCGTACCCTCGGGGACCCTCGGGGAGGTCCTCGGGAAGGTCGGTCGAAGCAGGGGCGTCTTCTACCTGGTCGTCGTGGTCGGGCGCAGGAATGGGTGCTCCTGTGTCTGGACCCGAGGTAGAAGGTGGCGTAGTCGGGGGAATTAGGTCGCGGTCGAGGGAGTGCTGCGGGCCGGTTGGTACCGCTCGCTGTGCCGCAGGGGAAACCTGGTAGTCGTGAGTCCCCGGAAGCGGGCGGTAGGTGTGGCCGTAGCACGCGAGCACCGCAGCGCAGAGGTCGTCGTATGGCTGCGGGCTGGAGCTCGACGTGGCAGCGAGATGACGCAGCTAAACCGGGAGGGCGTCGAGCAGGATGGCGTGCATCGTCGGCTGTTCCGTGACGCCATTGATCGCGAGAGTGGCTCAGATATCGGCTATTCTATGTTTTTCTTTCCTTTTACTTCTCTGTTTACTTATCGACTTACTCGAGTAAGAATGAAAGGGAAAAAAATGCATTAACCCATCGATATATATTGCTTATGTATTTTACATATCTGTGCACAATGTAGTAGGTACAAGACTCCACGAATTACTGTCCAGCTAAAATGTACTCTCTTCTTATTGGGACTAGTTGGCTAACGATATTCGATTGCCCTGCATTTTTCATTCTTCCTTAAAGGGGGCCCTGGAACACTTTTTCGAGCATGGTCAGAAAAATACTGCCGATCGTTAGTCGAGGATCCCGAGAACACGTTAGCCAAATATTATAGCGCAGCATGCCGCCTGGAATTTAAAATAAATTCTCAAAGTCAGCTAAAAATGGCTCTCTCTTCTCTCGACAATTGATGCTACGTGCTCAAAAAATCCCTTCGACACAAGCCCAAGAATCACGCCATTGGCTGATTCGAGCATGGCGCGCTGAGGAGTTACTGGGGCCGCCACAGGAGGCCGCGACATCTCCACACGCGTGGGAGCGTGATCACAGTGAAAAGCCGCGCGTTCGAAGAAAAACGAAAGAGAAAATTAGTCATGGTCATGAAGCGCGCGTGACGTACCTTCTTCCCCCGTGCCATCCCTCCCTGCTCAGCTTCCAGCGCTTTCTTCGGGACGAAAGAAGAAAGGAAGCCATTACAGCGCGACAAATCTTTATAACTGCGCTCGTACTGGACGTATTCTAAACATTTTTGCGGTGGTCGATTTGTGAGGCAATAAGCTGCTCTAGTGAATCCGTTTCATGGCTACTTGAAAAAGCGTTGCACGTTTCCTTAAGAACAGAGCGTTTCCTTAAGAACAGAGAGTGCCGACAAAACACGTCAGGAGAAAAGAAGGAATTACTAGTTTTATGGCGACAATGGTTGTACTGGTAGCCGACGCGCATTCTCGCTACATATTTTTCCGATGACGCACGGGCGGCATGTGCGAGCATCAGCGGGCCCTAGTACGTAGTGCGCTTGACTGTAACAACTACGAAGGTAGGCGGCGCAATATGAGCAAATTTTTTTCAAATGACTGAATATTGGAGTCCAGCAAGAAGCCGTTGCGTTTTTCCGAACAGAAAAGCATGTTGTGCGCACTAGCAATGCTGCTATTGTGCGCAACGTAACACGATCAATATAAAAGGAACGCTTGCTAACTGAGAGAGAGAAAAAGCTCTTTGATGAAAAAATCGGAAATTCTGCCGGCGTATATAAAGGCGCTTACATGACTCTATAAGGAAGATGATTGAGGACAGGAGGGCAGGAAAAAAGAAAAAAAAAGATATTATTATCGTGATATGTGCATGTCTCAACGTAAAGTTGATTATGTAAGTTACGTTACAGTTTGTAAATTAGGGTAATGTCCTCGAGGAGTCTGAAAGGTGGTTCCACGAGCGATCGAACATGCATGTTCAGACGATAGTTTTGTTTTGTATGATTTTTTTATATATTATGTGGGCATATTTGAAGTGCACAAAAAACCGAAAAATGTTATTTACAAAAAAACACACCTAGCGCGCCAAAAAATACACCTGAAGGTGGCGGTGCGGGACGTCCTGTTTATTCTCACCGCAATATTTTCGCATTTCACGGCCTCATTTCACCCGAACTCTTAAATGTTGTGTCGCAGTTTCGTTTTGCTGGTTTTAATACGCGTTACTGTGAATTATATCGATGCTTTCTTTACGCAGTTCTCTAAATGGTAAAAAATGTGAAAGAAATGGCAAACTCGGCCCAAATGAGAAAAAAGTATGCTAATTTTGACGCACTTTGGCGCCTTTATTATTTCACACAGAAATTTCAAAACATCGTGAAATATATAAAAAAACATGGTTGATCCCTCCGTCATAGGAATCGGTACAACACGAAAGTGAAACGTGTCCTTACAGACGTAGTTGAATGTTTATGATACAATTGATTTAAGAGAGCTCGCACAATGTCTCTTGGTGTTTGGCAGCTATTTTGCCACCATTTAACATGGACGCATCCACGTTGCTGCTTGGTGGTACATCTGCATCCCGACAACTCACGTCCATGATCAATGATCAAACAAACGCTTGTGGTCATAGGTGCTTGGGGTAGCTGTATGGTGAGAGCGGAATCAGAGAAAGCGGTGTGACAGCCAGAAGAGCGTAACTGATTGGACGCCGAACTTGGAATAAGATTGCCTACTCGCTGAATGTTAGAGTTATTGAACACCACTGCCCGACCAGAGGGAAACGCAATGCTCGTCGTGCCTTCCTTGTTGGCCGGCTGCGATTTTTAGCGGGGCGAGCGGAAGTTGGAAACGCGGGAGTTATGGCCACGCGAAGAACTCGCGCTTGGCAGAGCTATTTTTGGTATGGATGGATGCTATGAGCGAGGCCGACGCTAGGGGTAAGATCGTCACCTGGCAGTATGTTAATGCATCGACGAAAGTGCATTTTTCCTATTCAAAACGCGCCGAATAGAACGGACGCGTAGAAACGACGTTTTGAAGGAACAAATCGTGGATTTCACGGTCATAATGCATTACTTCACTTTAGCAAGAGCACTATGAAAGGAGAGTGGTAGATATAAAAGATGTGTTTGTAAAGACTGCAGAGTTTGTGACCGTGGCGCCGTGGATAGCGTGCCCGGCCTCTCTTGTCGTGGACCAAGAGGTCGCAGGTTCGACTCCCGATGACGGAATTTTTTCTTTGTCTCTTTACCATGTGTATTTTTTTCGACGTCATTTCCGTGACGGATATACGTCACTGAAGCCTCGGTGTACCCCGGCATAAAACACTTTTGTGTTAAAAGCCTTTTCAACATTCCTGAGAAAGATCGTTTTCCTACGGGTGGCGTAGAAGAAGAAAAAACATAGTTAAAGAAGAAAGTTTTTTTTTCAAGAAAGCTCATTTTCCAAAAAACAAAATTAAAACAAAAAATCCGGTCTCAATTCTGACAAATTTTTATCTATGAGCGCTTATGTCACTCAAAGGTTGGCTTTACTATGATCTTAGCACGGTGGTGCGCGAATGAACGAAACACACAGAAGGGTACACGAAACCTTTCTGTTTCGTGTACCTTTCTGAGTGTTTCGTTTACTCGCGAACCACCATGCTAAGATGAGTTACCAACTCGCCCAGCAATGCGTACTTCTCAAGTGTTTTACTATCATATGTCCTCATTTGCTTTGTTCACGAGATAACGGGCCAAAATGGCACTTGCTGTGTGTGCTCACTTCGGTGTCAATGATGGTTGTTATCAGCTAATATTTAGCGTAAATCTGCAGTTTTAATTATTCCGATGCAGCAAAATTTTGCTTTGGCGGTTTATCTTCAGGAAACATGTATTCTCCGATTTTATTTGGGCCTGGCATATGCAGGTCGGGCTGCGTCCGCTCTCTGAAGGGCTAACCCATCCACAGTTTGCAGCCAACAATGTCGCCTTCAAGCATCATAATAAAGGTGGACGTGCCTTTTCAAGATATCAATCGCTTCGTCTTCCTGAAGAAATGACTGGTCAACCTCATCGCGGTTCTCATAGATGTCGACAGGTTTCTTTCTTGAGGCACGCAAAGCAGTGCTAGCAGACGTCGGTGCTGTCGCGGATATCCAGCCTATGAAGAAGAAGAATGCTTTATTTTCAATGAAATGGTTTACAAAAATTTTCTGCGAAAACATCCGGATCCGTAGCCAATATGGCTAGTTAAGGATCCGTTACAGACAATGCATGTTGTGGTTTAATTTGCGAGTACAATCTTTATGCACAGAATTCCATCACAAATCACATATTGAAATACGCTTATGTAAGAAAAAGAAAAACAACAGAATTAATATGACATGTACACACAGTTCTGCGACATTAATATGGCGATTGGTAATTCCCCGATAGAAAAAGTTTCCTAAGTGATTGCGTCATATTTGGCAAATATTTGATTAGGGTTGGAATACTGTTCCAAATTTTAGCACCAACAAAGGGTATTGTACGACGGCCGTAAACATTGTGCACTATCGGCAGATTAAGGTTTTGCTGTTCTGCCTGTCGAGTGTGACCTCTGGGTTTTAATAAAATTGATGAGTGAAAGGGTACGTTTCTTTTCATTATTTTGTGTACTAATGTTGCGCTTTTGTATTGCCTTACCATATTAAAAGGCATTATGTTGAGATTTCTGAAAATTTCAGCCGACGGTGCATTCTTGGGTGCTGATGCAATTGTTCGTACAGCTCTTTTTTGCAAAATGGTAACGACCGAGCAATATGAGGCATATGTGTAGCTCCATGATTCGATGCAATAAGTTAGGTGAGAATGGAAAACGTTAAAGTATAAAATACGGAGTATGTGTACGTTAAAATAGTTTCTAGCCTTAAATAATGTAAAGCACCCAAAGCTTAGTTTTCTACACAAATTGTCTATGTGAGATGTGCAGTGGAATGAATGGTCTAATGTGACGCCAAGGTAAGTATATGCGTCTACCTTGTCAATGCGAGTTTCCCCGATGTACAGACCACATGTTTCAGGTATCACTTTTCGGTTAGAGGCGAAAACAACGTACTTGGTTTTTTTCGTATTTAGTAACAAATTGTTTTGTTTAAACCATTGAGAAGTTACTTGCAGTTCTTCATTGGCGAGTGCTTCGGCTTCCTGAAGAGAGTGACGTGCAATAAGTAAGGCAGTGTCATCTGCATACAGAGCTGCTTGTATATGGGTTAAGGATAGTGGATAATCATTAATGAAGAGGGAGAACAAAATTGGTCCAAGTACTGAACCTTGCGGCACACCGGTTTCGACGGGTTTCCTGTTTGACTTGTTACCAAGTATTTGTACATACTGAGTGCGTTCGGACAAATAACTGCGAAAGAACTTTGAAGATATGCCTCTAAATACATAGTGTTCGAGTTTGTTTAGCAATATATTGTGGTCCACTGAATCAAAAGCTTTTTTTATGTCTAGGAAGATGCCTATGACGAATTGGTTGTCATTTAATGCACGGTTTACTGTTTCTGCCACAAAGCTTACCGCAGTAGCCGTACTGTGTTCTTTTCTAAAGCCATGTTGATTCGGAGTTAGGATACTGTATTTCGTAATAAAGTCCATCATTCTTTTGGCGACAAGCTTCTCAAAAAGAGTGTTCACGCAAGATAGAATCGTTATGGGGCGGTAATTTGCTATGTTGTCAGCGCATTCGCCTTTGTAAATTGGTGTCACCCTCCCTATCTTAAGCTGCTCGGAGTACACGCCTGTCGTGAAGGACTGGTTGAAAATAACAGCCAGAGGTATGCTTAAGGTTTCTATATTGTCCTTCAGTATTTTAACTGGTATTCCGTCATGTCCCATGGCCTTGTGTGATGACATCTGACTTGCAACAGCAATAATTTCAGCTTCAGTAATTTCACGAAAAAAGAAAGTATCCTTGTGAACAGCAGGGAATGGTGAGCTATATTTTTCGTTTGTACTGGTTGCCGACTGCTTTCCTATGGTAACGAAATAATCATTAAAAAGTTCTGCAAGCGCCCTTTCATTGCAGCCTACGATACTTAAATTTGGTAAAACAGGTTGTTGGGGCTCCGGATTTACTACTGCATTTATTATACGCCAAATTTCCTTTGTGTCACCATTCGCTTTCGTGATGAGGCTACTGTAATATTCTTTTTTTCGTTTTCTCATCATCGACAACGACAGATTGCGCGTGTTTCTGTACAATTCTTTATAGTAAGCGTTATCTTTATTTTGCTTCATTTTGGTCAGCCAATGTTCCCTTAATCTAATAACTTTGAGTATTTGTTCGTTCATCCAAGGACAAATTGGTGTAGACAAGTACTGTGATCTGCGAGATTTGCACTCTACTTTTATGCATCGTGATTGCAACAGTGATGAAAACTTTGCGTAGGCTGCGTTTGGATCCGTATCGCTTGAACACAAAAACTGTGTTGCTTGGATTGCCTGTTTACTCTTTTCGTAATCGATCCTAAATGGTTGCGCGGTAGTCTGCTTCGCTGCGTGTAGATAAGTGCCAGGCAGTAGCTTCCGCAGCTAGGCAACAACAAAAGCGGCAACGAAACAAATTTATGCAACGAAAATGTTTTTTTCTGATCAATATGACCTGAGAGGCATTGGATGGTGTCACAAATTACGTCCGCGGAACTGAAATGCGTTCTGCACTCATTTCGTTAAATGAAATGGCGTCAGCATTGGATCTGACGGCACTTTTGTTGGGGATTTTAAAAAAAGTTCGTAAAGCTGAGTAGTTCATTTAACTGACGTTAGATCAAGTGGTGTTTTACTGCACATATAAAGAGCGACTATAGTGAATTCTTAAGTAGTCGAAACACATAAAACTGCCTGCACTTCAATCGTCGCAGTATGAAGCTTGTGTCCGAGAGAAACTATACTACTGTTCGATAGAGCGAACGTGCCCCTGGGCTTTCAGTAATGCATAGATGACGAAGACCCGCACCGGAAATGCTAGAGAGCCCGTGTTTATGCGGACATTATATTGCCTCGGCAGAATGTCGACGTTCACTACTAATGAAGGCAATAAATATTAATACAAATCGAATGAAAAACATCTTTATAGCTACACTATTCCACCTTGCATCAAAAGCAACTAAGAACAAGAGAGATTTACTTCAGGTTTTCTATTCCTGGACACTGACAGGATCTAGTCTAGGCCATTTAGAATCAGCTTGTAAACACGCCTTCTATATCTTTTCAAGGTTACTTGTTTAAGTAGCGGAGCTGTTTAAGCCAACCATTAGTTCGTGCAGAGCGACCACAAATTATCATCACGATGCACCGGCACGCGCTCTCTTCGTCCTCTTCTTCATCATCATATTTTTTTCCAACTTCTCTTTTGCTCCCAGAACACGTGCGCCGATTTCTCGATGCAATAGCTGCGACGGGTGAGAGAACGAGTACATAGAGAGAGAAACAGAGATAGAGAAAGAGATTATTGCTTGGGGAAAAAATTCTCGGTGAGGCAACATTCGAACCCGCGTACCCGCGATCCGAAATCGAGCGTCTTAACCACTCGCCTATCCAGGCATGCTAGCAAAGCGTAGCCTAACCTTTTTAGTATATGATAGCAAGGTGTGGCAAGTGAGAGCAAAGAGGAGGGAAAAGCCGAGAAAAGAACGAGTAACGAGAGAAAGAAAGGAAAAGATGGAAAGAAAGGGAAGAAAGCGAGAAAAAAAATAGAATGACAAAGGAAGAAACGGGCAGAAAGAGCAAAAAAAAGGCACACGAAGGATACAAAAATAGAGCATAGTCCTGTACACCCGTGAGCTGAACTATCCAGACCACGCGAGAAAGTGCGAAAATTGCCGTCGGTGCCGTTTAGTGGGGAGCCGTCTGTTGTCGAGAGCATTCCTCAGGCGAATTCCCGGCCACAGGAGTGCTCTCAACAGCGAACTGCTCGCCACTAGACGGCGCCAACGATAATTTCGACACTTGCTCCAGTGGTCCGTATACATTCGCTCTGCTCGGCTGCTGACCCGAAGGTCGCGGGTTCGATCCATGCCATGGCCTTCGCATTTCGCTGGAGGCGAAATGGTAGAGGCCTGTGTACTGTGCGATGTCAGTGCACGTTAAAGAACACCAGATGGTCGAAATTTCTGGAGCCCTTCACTACGGTGTCTCTCATAATCATCTCGTGGATTTTGGGACGTAAAACGCCAGATATTATTATTACTTTCGCTCATAGGCTGTATATTATAGAGTAGCAAGGGGTGGGAAAGAGAGAGGCGAGAGAGTAAACACCTAGCTAAGCCAGGACCACCTGCAGGGGTACCCACCAGTTATGTTGTGTTCCAGCCTTGCGAGACTTAGTGCAAGCGGCGCTAATTTTTAATATTTGAAGCAGTAATTGTGTACAGACATAACAGCGTATTGTTAATAATGGAAGTAGAAAACAATGAAGTACTTTAAACGTAAGAAAAACTTTTGTTTTAATGTGCAACAGTAATGTGTCGCCTTTCCGGCAGTTGAATAAGAAAGGAAGGAAGGAAGAAAAACAAGAGAGAAGGCAGGGAGGTTAACCAGGCACATGCCCGGTCGGCTAACCTACGCTGGGGGAATGGGAAAGGGGAGCATAAAGATGAGGAAGAGAAAAGAGAAGGGAAGGAGAGAAGAAAATTGTCAGTAACTGTGCTGACGCGTAGATAGCGGTAGCACTGTAAAAAAGTCAAAGGCGTTCACATAGGCCTGTAGTCCTCAAAAAACACAGAAGGGTTTTGACTGCCTTGTCAGCCGACGAAAGGCGAGGACGGTGCTCCAGCAGCATCTGCACGGAGAGCGGCCGATCGTCCAACCGTCGCAACGCGTCAGAAAGTTTTCGTCTCTCAGAGGCAAAACGAGGGCAACGGCATAGCAAATGATCGATGTCTTCTTCGGTGCCGCAGACCTCGCATGCCGCACTGTCGGTCACTCCAATTAGAGTTGTGTATGTCTTCGTGATGGCAACCCCCAACCAAAGCCGGACAAAGAAGCGAAGCTTCACATCTACGAAGTCCGGATGGAAGTCGGAGTTTCAGTTGAGAGTTTATTTGGTGGAGTCTCGTATGTCGTATGCTTGGCGTGTTCCACTCCAGGAGACATAGTCTACGTGCCAGGCGACGAAGCTGCCTTGCAGCGTCTGTTCATGAGAGGTATAGGAATGGTGTGTTGTCCTTGATGGGATGAGCGAGCGGCGGAACCATTGCCACTGACCCCACAATGACCAGGTAGGCACTGAAAATTAACCTCGTGGCCGGTTTCTTTGACGTGGTGATGAAGCTTGGCAATTTTGTACGTGAGCTGTTCGTGGCTACCTCGTCGGAGAACTGACTTAATGCACTGTAAGGCCGGTTTCAAGTCGGAAAACACAGCCCATTTGCTCGATATCTGGGATGCGAAGTGTCCAGTTCTGGCGGTGCGGTGGTGATACCAGCTCGAGGAATAACCCTGCGAACTAAGCTGTCACATGTCACTGCGTCTACGGCGGCACAACTTGCGGCTCTGCGCGGTGCAGTTGACTAAAGATTTCAAGGTGGTTGTAGGAGAAGTTAAAATATCGGTTCCTGATGGTTACTTTGTCTTCAGCTTGTTAATCAGTCATGGGTGGAAACAAGCGGCTTTAGCAGCACTGAAAAAAAAATAATGAGCCACTGACAAATTATTATATACTACACGACAAGCTCGGCGTGACCCCATTACATGTCTGAAAACACGAGGTGTGCTACATAATTGTATGAGCATGCCTGATAGTTGTTTACCTGTAGGAAAGAATAGTTCAAACACAGGTGGAAACCTAATGGCTAACTGACGTTCTCCTCATGGCTAATGGTTTAAGAATTTCGCTTAATCTCGAATGCAGAGGAATATTGTCGAGATTACATGGCACGTGTTGCATAACTCGGAGTGTTTAAACACAAGTAAATCGTAGCATTGTTGGTTCGTTGGGCGTGACGGAATGCGTTGAACTTGCGTAGCGCTGGCGGTAAAGATAAACATGGGAGCCATAATAGCATAGTCGTCAAAACTTTAATGAAATTCTTAACTAAACAAGCTCAGTAAACAGCAGCGGTACACTTTACTTTGCTCAGCGCTTCGCGGTTTCGTTTTCCCTTTTAGATGCGAAGCATCTTATGCTCGGGGCTTTGTCTATCCCTCCTCCCGCGTCCCTCCCGCGTCCCGCGTCCGGTCACTTTCATGTAGTAGGGAAGCACCCACTATGCGAACCAGAACACTGTAGTACAACAAGGCCGTCCACCACCATTACAGTCAGAAGAGTCATGGCCGAGAGCACAGAGGGGCTGCTTAGCAATGGCTAGGCAGGTGGTGGGTGCAAGCAAAGAATAGCACGCACTACCGGTGGTGTCTGTCGCCCACGTCGACTCCATTCCTTGATCTTGCTTGCATGTGCTTGTGGGGGCTTTGTCCGTCCCTTTTTCCCGCGTCCCACACCCCCTCTCCTACGCTCCCCCCTTTCTCTCCTCTAGGAATCCTCTACTCCACGGAGCGGCGCCCGCGTCCCACACCCCCCACAGCGCATGCGCATCCCCTCCCCATCTCTCTCCTCTCCTACGCTCTCCCCCTTTCTCTCCTCTAGGAATCCTCTACTCTACGGAGCGGCGCGCACGACAGGTGGTGCGACAGCTGCATACTCTGCTGGGGGGCGCCACGGCAGTTCCGCGGTATGAAAATCACGGAGCGCGCACGCCCCATTCTCTCTCCTGTGCAGCGCCGCGATGAGCGTTCGGGCCGCTGCCGCGAAACGGGAGCGGCGACGTTTCTCCCGCTCAAGCCTAACCATCTCCCCGCTGCTTCGCATTCACACATCGTTCCCTTTAGCGGGAGATGGAGAAGATTTTGTATTTGCCCGCTTGTGTTATAGCGTTAGGCA
The DNA here is from genome assembly GCA_030522465.1 of Rhipicephalus appendiculatus. Taxonomy (NCBI): domain Eukaryota; kingdom Metazoa; phylum Arthropoda; class Arachnida; order Ixodida; family Ixodidae; genus Rhipicephalus; species Rhipicephalus appendiculatus. Next base: position 26,436 of record JALIZH010014485.1, read on the forward strand.
GGATTTCGTTGAAAACAAACCATCGTCGAAGTGGCGGCGGTGGAGATTTAACGACGGTATTTACTATATCGTTCATAAGCTTAAAGGTCGTAAACAAGAGAAAGTCCAACTCTACATGACTGCTATCGAGTCCGTTATTTCCACGCGTGTGTCGAAAAGCTTTGCTAGCTATTAGCTTCTCTCCCTCACAATAAGTCCTTGCAAGCCAACGTCTCCTAAGGAGCGCTCACTTCGATGTCGAATGTACCACAAGCGAAAGAACGTTACCTAGCAAACAAATCGCATCAGTAGCCGTCGTTGTGTCCTCAAGCCGAGGCAAACCGCACTCGCGAATCAAGTAAAGCGCTACAGGACATCCTGAAGGGGGAATCTGTATGGGGCGAGCATCCAGTGAAGCAAACAACGACGAAAGGAAGACAGAACGGTACGCAAGCAATCACCATCACGAGAAGAAAAATAAGGAAAGAAGGAGGCGAAAAACCGAAAGTACGAAGGCTGCGCAGCTGAGTGGGCGCGTAAAGGGAAGTGCCTACAGGGCGGAAAAGTGGCATCCGCTTGCCCTTCTACAACGTCGCCCTAAAGTGTGACCAATAAGTGTGTGGCACGACGATTTCTATCGCAAGTGAGCTTAGATATAAAATTGAAAGCGAAATAAAGTAAGGCCAACCGCTGGATATAGCAGGCAGGTGAAAAAAAGAAAAGCTGGAGGCGACTTTGACTAGAGCCAGTGAGAGTGAAGCGAATTGATGACAACGAAGCAGTCACTTCCAGGAGAAAAAACGAGAAAGTGCCTACGCCGCACAAGCAATGACTGCAAGACAGAAGGGATAAAAATACAAATATTATAAAAAAGGCAATCCGATGCCCAGTAGCGGACATCGTATTTCCAGGCATCGTATTGCCTCGGATACCAGGGGTACGGCTGAATGAAACAAAAAGAAAAGCTAAAAAAGGTTTAGCGACGCAAAAAAAAGAAGAAAAGAAGGACGACTGGAACTGCAATAAGTGGGAGCTAGAAAACAGTCCGCTTAGCCAAAGAAATATCGCTGCCTTCGTGAACAATAGCAAAATATATAATTCCTTGATTTCTCCTGAAAGCTCGAAAACTCTGAGGTGGAGTGGAAAGGTGCAACCAGGAATACATACACATGAACCGAGGCGGGATAAGTAAAACAGTGGTAGTGCATGGTAGAAAGTCAAATAACGATTCGGGAGGTCCAGGGTTCGACTCCCAGTGCCGCCTAACAGCTACCGGTTGTTTGCTAGTCAGAGAGGCACCCCTGTCCGGCACTCGCTCGTTTAATGGTAACCGTTTCGAAAAATAACGTTCTCTCTCTTCTACATTTCTCTCCTCCACAACGCTACGCCCGAGCGGAGATATATGGGTTGCAGAAATTACTTTTTTTAAATGCGAATGCATTTCATAGTCGGGCTATGTCAGGCATCCGGCGTTGTCCAGCGTTGTCCAGCGTTGTCCGCGGAGTAGGAGGAGGAGGATAGGTTGAGGAGGTAAGCGCCGGCAGGTGTTAGATGTGAAGCATCTTATGGCGAAGCTTGATCCGGTGGTGCTGGTGTGCGGCGTGACCACCCTTACTGCGCATGCGCAAACCCTTTAAAAAAATAAAAACCTCCTCTCTCTCCCTCTCTCCTCTAGGCATCCCTCCCCGCGGCAACCACACCCTCACTGCGCATGCGCCTCCCCTCCTCTCTCTCCCCTGCTATGCTCCCCCCCTCTCTCCTCTAGGCATCCCTGCCCGCAGCGTCCACACTCCCCCACTGCGCATGCGTGCCCCCCCTCTCTCTCTCCTCTCCTACGCTCCCCCCCCCTCTCTCGCCTCGCGATGCCGAAACAGGCAGCGTCTGCTAGCGAGTTTCTTGGTTGAAAAAACCGACTGCTCGCGCCGCACAACCGTTCACTGGCCACCCCGTATATATGGCAATGGATCTTGACCTCCAAGGTGGTGCCGGTGTTAGATTCCTCCTGTGCGTTGTTGAACAATAAAAATTCGCAGCGTGCGCGTTAACTAAAAGCGGACTGCGAGTCTCTGTGTCCAGTCGGAGTCTTCTGTCTCTCATTGCACATTAGCAGCGATTGGCATGTTCCAGTAGGAAACACCGCTCCATCGCTGCGTGCTTTACGCATCCCCAGTTTTCTCTCCTGCGCAACGCTGCGATGAGCGCCAGCGTCAACGCCGCCGCCGGTGTAAGCGTTAGCGCCCGCTGCTTCACATCTACACATGGTTCCCTTTAGCGGAAGATGGTGTAATTTTTTATCTCTCCGCTCTCACTCCCTCTCCCATAGCAACAGCTGCGGGCGCGCGCTTATCCTCGCCCCTAGCAACCGGAGCAGGTGGTGCGGGCGGGAGTAGCGGAGAGTGAGTGGAGAGGATGAGCGCCCTCTGGAGGAGCTCCGCCGAGCTTCCGCATCGGCGGAGCTCCCGCGTGTGTGGAGAGTGTAGCAGAGGGTAGGTGCAGTGCTTCGCCGCTTCTTCTCTCGCTGTTCGCTCTCTCTCCTTCCTGCGCCCCACACTCCCGTCCGCTCGCTCGCACGTATATATAAATGGAGTGAAGCGCGCGCGAAATGCATTCGCATTTCCTCACGATTCCCTTCGGGGAGGTGGGGGGGCATTTTTTTTAACTTCAAAGTGCTATGCCTCGGTAGAAGTCACGCAAAAGTGTGGAGAGCAAGGCTTTCGGTAAAATAAACCACTGGGGTTCTTTTTCAAGCCCTCTTGAGCACTGAATCAGTTTTTTTTGCTTCATTTGCTTGTTTTCCTATTTTGTTCTAACGTAGTTTTTGTCAATTCCGGGAAGCTTCAAAAGAGTGTCACCTTCCTTACTTCCGGAATCTTCAGCTCTCACTAGCTGCAGTCGCATTCATGAGCACAAGTCTCTTTAAAAAACCACGTAAGCATTTACGCATCTTCAAACATCAACAGTCAAGTGTGCTCAGAAGACACAGCAGAAACAAACAAAATCTAATATACAGGGTGTTTCAAAAAATGTGCCGAATATTTTTTTTAATCAGGAAAATTCGGTGTTTGCTCGCTGTCTTCACAGTTGCTTTTTCTGTAGCGGCAGGCATCTTAAGATGGATGAAGACGTAATTTGGGACAGTAAATACGAAAGTTAAATTAATTAATTTTTGAATTATCGAAACTAGGTGGTTAAGTCAATGGGAGAATTGAAGTACTTCATGCGAAAAATCCATTTCAGCTTTGAGATTTCGAAAAAGCGGCCTTGAGGAATAATTGCGAAATAATGAAATTCTCCCAACCTCAGTGGCGAAACCGAAACCAAAACGCGGAAGAGCGCAACTGCCATATTCGTCTGAGACGTCCAGAATGAGTGAACGTCATTGTATCAACTATCAACCGACTTCGTTGTCTAGGTGTGTGGACTGCGCTTGCAATTATAGTACGCATGACGCACATACGTTAACGAAGGGAGATGAACTGCACCTCTGTAACCGTTGTCTTGAAGAGTGACGCCATTCTAGTCGTCTGCTTGTTGCGCTCATCAGTGCTTCGGTGTCGGTTTCGCCGTCGAATTTTCCTGAATTTCATTAAGCCGCAATAATTAATAGAGGCCGCTTTTTCTACATCTTAAAGCTGCAATGGGTTTTTCGCATGAAGAATTTCTAGCCTCGCATTTGACATAGCCGCATAACCCCTCTAATTAAAAAAAATGACGTCTTCAACCATCTTAAAATGTAAGTTGCTACACAAAAAGCAACTGTGAAAACAGCGAGGAACTATCGCATTTTTCTGATTTTTTTAGGATATTGGACACATTTCTTGAAACACCCTGTATATGATGGTGAAGGAACACGTGTGAAGAAATCCATTAAGAAATGCAAGTGCTGTTTGGACAGGCCGATTTCTGTCTTAGTTTTTTCCCCTGTACTTTTCTGAAGTACATGTCATAGCACAGCGGTACTCCTGAAAACACAATAAAAAAGAGCTCGCATTACAAATTCAATTGGCATTTAGTAAGCAAACTTGAAAAACAAGAGACGAGCTCGAAAGACCACAGTAGAAACAGAAGTTTCGGGAAAGGCTAGATACAACTAGCGAATCTTCAAGGATTTCTTTCTGCGCCAGAATTAGTACCGGCTGCGTGTTAACTTCTTCACATTCGGTGACAGCCGTGTTATTACATAATAATATGCCTTTCAAGAAAGCTATATTTTCTCTTTATGTAGGCCCCTTCACTCTGCTTCTATTTTCCTGCGTCGCCTACACGCTTTAGTTCAAGCAAATTATAGTTGAGGGAATGGCTGAGTTATTTTTCACGCTTACAGTAAAAGAGTAAAAATGCTGTGTAAGAAAAACAGTTTCAGGAATGCGGCTCACTACCAAATTAGCTTTGCGCATTAAACTAAGATTCCAAGGACTGCCGCCAACTGTATACTAGTTCTGGAAGGTTCCCTTACCTAGTGTTCACAAGTGAAGAAAAAAAAATCTGGAAAAAAAAGAATCCTTATTGCTCAGGATTCCTTAGATTGCGTATATCTTGCGCCTGTAGACAAGCGCTAGCAAAAATAAAAACATGTTGCATTAGTTTTGAGATGTCTATTATTTCCTTTTCAGAAACATTTTTATAAATTACACACCCAATCTGCTTTAAGAGTTGCCTAAATGATGCGAAAAAGCAGAGTTTACTTCTACGTTGCGGGAGCAGGGTTGCCATTGGTGGCTACTTTGTGCCAAATTGGTCTACTTTCAAACTTCTGATGTGGCGCATTAAGTGACCATTTTTCTCATTTTTGCCGACAACATACAAAGTTTTTAAGCTTTTCTGTGGGTTCAGCCGACGCACGCGCGCGCGTCCTCCACCAACCACTTGGCTGGTACGCATTAAGGTACCCTTACGCAACAACGCTTGGTGCGTTTGCAAATACTGTGAGGTGAAGTTACATGCATGTTGGCAAACGCGGGGCCGGCGCGCTGCTCAAGCTGCCCGCCATCTGTGCTGATGCTACGATCTAGTTTTTTACGTCTAATTTGATGCGCAATGCATGTTCTTGTGTAAACATGACGACACAGAAATCCGCAACAAAATGGAGCTGGCCCGTTCATCTTCAACCAGATTTCATTATGTGACGTGGGATTTGTATTATGTTAACCGTAATAATCAGATTCGGTTGGCAGCTTTAAGGGAAATCTGTTTTAACGTTGTATGTTCCTTCTGATTTGGCTGGCTGGAATATTAAAAAAACACTTTGTGTCTGGCAAGAACCGCTATCTTTTCTACGTAAATTATGAGCACGCGTAATGAATTTATTATATTTCGTTCTTTAAATTTATTTGCAACTTATCGGTGGTTTTCTTTGGTCTTACTTATTCAAAATAGTAATATTTATTGAACAATGACAAAGACTGTTCGTAATACCTGCTTCTGTTCTATTTGGCTACAAATTTGTCAGTAATCTTAAATGACATGGCTACTTTTCGTTTGATTTCTGACTCCTTTTCAAGTTCACCCAACGTCAATCCTAGAATCTTGTTTCCATGCGGCATTACATGCGTCTTTTACGTTGTTTCTAACTTTCGTCTGCGTCTTGACCGGCCCCACGTTGGAGGCATGTCGCGACCACCGATACTCCGTATTTGGGAAAAAGTTTTTCGCAAAGCCTAAATTTCCCTGGTAGTCAGAGTACCTCGCGCCCGCTTAACATCTTTTCCTAGAGCAAAGCGAAATGAATCAAACCCAGGACTTCCGCGGAACAAGCAGGTGTTCCTACTACAGAGGCATACCCAAGCTCGAAATTGTTTTAAAATAAAACACTATAGGGCGGTCATGCAGGGCGAGGAGCGTACACAATATTGCGGGGGGCAGAAGCGTAGAATCGCACCAGGCTTCAAAATATATGCATTTTGCAACGAGCGGTTGGTTTAAAGGCCCGCCAATTACAAGAAAGTCAAGCATAATTATCATTATCAGCAACAGCATCAAGAACGTCTGCAGATGCGCAGGTGCACATGTTGCCTTACGTACGCGTAGTGGATACGTCACGAACTCGCAAAAGGAACAATTGTTTCTTAATGGGCACTTCGCTACTCTACTCGCACTAGCCATACTCGGATAGTTTGGAAGGACCAGTTTAAAGGCCCACAAACGTTTTTTTTTTTTAATGAGAAGCATTGCTTTGCGTACTGCAGACACTTTGAGCGTTTCTATCTATCTATCTATCTATCTATCTATCTATCTATCTATCTATCTATCTATCTATCTATCTATCTATCTATCTATCTATCTATCTATCTATCTATCTATCTATCTATCTATCTATCTATCTAGCTGCCTACGTCTGGGTGCTCTCGCGATCAGCTCCTTAACTTGGGGTAGACCAAAATTACTATGGGAAAGTAAGAGGGTTTGACGACTAGGACTGTCTAGTCGTGACATCAATAATGTGAAAATGCCGTCGCGTACGACGTCAAACCCTTTCCTCCAGACACGTGTGGCAAATACCCGTATACCACGGGCGGGCATGTGCCACCCTTGTTTGACAGTTATATCTATCGAGGAACGGCGAGAACAGCCATTGGTAATTTAAATGCGAGAGCGTTAAGAAAAACCGACATCGGCAGCATTGAGCCGACAAATGCAAAGAATACATGTTATGGTCACAGCAGGACTCTAACCCAAGCATTCTGCGTGGCATTCAAGTATTCAGGGTTGCCGTTGGGTGGACATGAAAAGGCACCAGAACTCAGGCCAAAAGTAGCCAAAGTAGCCATGTAATTTATCACCGAATTTCTAGCCAAATAGAACAGAAGAGGTATTATCAACAGAGTCTTTACCATTGATGAATAAATAAAACCATTTTGAATAAGTAAAACCACAAGTTTAGAAAAGAGCCATGGCGCCAACTGGAAATTTTCGTCGCCAACGGGATCCAAAAGTAGCCAATTTGGCGCAAAGTAGCCACCAACGGCAACCCTAGGCGTCCCTCATAATCATATGGTGGTTTTGGTCATTAAACCCCTATTATTATTATTATTATTATTATTATTATTATTATTATTATTATTATTATTATTATTATTATTATTATTATTATTATTATTGCTATAATTATTCTTATTGTTACCATTCCGTCTGTACGCACGATTGAAGATGTGCGCGCCGCGCCGAGTTAAGCCAACAACAAGGTGAAACGTGTGGAGTACACAGGCGCAACTGCCGTTCATTCTAACCGGAAGGCAAAAACTCATATTGCTCTACTTCCCGCAGATGCCTGAACCAATTCTCTGTTTGAGGCTAGTATGTTGCCGTGCAATCTCGCATCGGTCACCTAGAGGAAGCCATAACGTCAGTCCGCAATTATAGTATTATTGAGGGCTTCCGAAAATATTTAACAGACAGATGGAGAAATGATGCCGTGCCTACGAGTGCGAGCGTCTTATTTACTTCCTCTTCCTCTTCGTCTCTGCTTTGCCTTTCGCGGGATTTCCTAACCGTCGGCCATGCTGCATGTTTCCGGTGCGTCTTTTCGACCAGCGTGGTCGCCGAAAACGCCTCAGATTTGGGTGCGCTCGCGTAAGCAGGCTTCGAGGAAATACGACCTGCTGCCCAATCATCCATGGATGATGGCCACAGATCCTTCTATCCGTGACATCACCCAAAGACGACGGGCCTCCTGTGTCCATTGGGCGAAAGTGCGAATTTTCACAAAGGCGCAAATGCGCACATGTGATCTCTAGTGCATCTGATCTGATAGAAAGACTTCGGTCGAGATCAGGCATAAACAATGCTTCTCAAACAATGAGATATCATTTGTAAATCACCCATAAAAATATCGATTAATCGATTAATCGAATAGAGTATCACATCAAAATGAGTTAATCGATTAGGATAAATCGACGAATGATTAACGATTAATCTACTAAAAACTTTAATCGACCATCCCCAGAGTACATTTGGAGATAAAAAAAGAAAGCAAGGGGTGTGAATGGCAACTGAGCGTGAGGAGGAGAGATGTGATGGTGTGGAGGAAGATAAAAGAGGAGAGGAGATTAAAGTGTTGCAAGTAAAGAATGAGGAACAGAGAAATATGGAGAAATAATTAGAGAGAGAAAGATTAAAAATAAGATAGAAACAAAGATAAAGCAAGCATCGCGTCGTCTAGTGACCAAATACCACGCCACCTCGCCAAGCCGTGCATGCGCAGCAGCTAAGCCCCGTCGAATGATGGAGACATCGCGCGCAACCTCCGTTCTACAATGCATAGCCTCGCTGCACTCGATCGTGTCGAGACATCCGTGGGGCATCCTAGCTCAATGGCGTTGATTCGGGCTACTTGGTTATTCATGATCGTCAAAAACAGCGCAAAAACACAGCATATCCACGGAGTGAATGATGATGAGTGGGCGAAGCTGCGGAGGTTCATCGGTAAACCGTGAATCTTCCGTGAATTCTACCCGGTACATCACCGACGTTAGATCGGGCGCGTTTATACTAAAGGGTCGATGAGAGTTATGGTGACTGAAGCAATCATGGTTACACCGTGAAATCTTCAGTGGTTGCGCCCAGCAGTAATCAAAGAGCGATAGTGTGTGTGAAATTTTATTCAACCTTCAACGACCGGTCGTCGTCCATGGTCCGCCAAGCAGCACGATCCGGCAAGCGCACTCGTACGGCGGTCCGCACAATCGGAGAGCAGCTGCACCGCCAACGCCATCAAGCGTACCTTCACCCAACCGCCATATTGTACGCATGTCTATAGGACAGCGCCCTCTCGGAAACGAGACGAGAACTGGAGATGAGGACACCATATCCACGGAGTGAATGATGACGAGCGGGCGAAGGTTCGGAGGTGCGTCGGTAAACCGGTAATCTTCCGCGAATTCTGCGCAGTACATCATCAACGACGTGAGATCGGGCGCATTTATACTAAAGGGTCGATGAGAGTCATGGCGACTCGCAGCTCACTTTAATTTTACATGTACATTTTTTATTGTTTAATCACGCACAGGAGACATCTCACACCGGCACTACCTCGGAGGTCGAAATCCATTGCCTACTGGCTACTCGGAATGCATGGACAACCGAGGACCGCCGAGGTTGTGCCATAAGGAGCATCGCCCCTAAATATATTCATCATATACAAGTACTAAACGAGAGGTGGCTACATACAACGGGGACGCACGACCCACGGCTTAAAGGAGCTTCGCCCCTAAAAACGACGGACAAACACACAGAGCCATACGAGCGCCGAGTTCCAACTCGTTTATTTCTGAAGAGAGACAGAATTTATAGCCCTGACACATCACAGGAAACAGATAATCAGGCGTCTTAACAAAGTTCGTACTCCCGCGGAGGAAACCGCGAATCTCGAAGCCAGATGTTTCTGTCGACGAGAAGTGTGAGCGTTGGTGGGCACGTGCGTCGCTGTGCGAAGCTTTACGCGACTTAGAGCAAAGTTCCCTCGTTTTAGATGCGAAGCAGCTTAAGGCCGAATTCAATCCGGTGGTGGTGGTGGTAATGGTGGTGTGCGTCCTGACCACCCTTACTGCGCATGCGCGAACCCCGCAAGACCTAGTGCATATAGTTCCCAGTATACTGTAGTAACTCCTATATTACTCACCTAATTATCAAAATGTCAATGAGGCAAATGTGTGTAGGTTGAAATGACCTGCCTGTGCTACTTTCAACAACGCACTAATTGCGTGCTTATTTTTTCCTGTTAACAAAGAAAGCCCGCTAAATATGAAAAATAACATGTCACTGCTCTCCCACCCACAAAAGAAAGCAGCGCCCTCAAATAAGCTTACTCCAAGCAACCGCTTTGCCCCTTTCCTCGTTGGCCAGACACAGCGTTCCGCCCTGTGGCAAGGGTACAGGTCGGGCACCAATTACATACGTCAAAATTTTGCTCGGATTCCTTCGACTCAGTTGTACGTCACTGTCATTATCCACACCTCACGGCCAACTGTTCTCATTGGTAACGCGGCAGGTGCACTGCTCTTATTACAGCCTGACTGTGTGGGATAAAAACGGTGCGTTTCTTCGGACGGGAAGTGGCAGATACCGCGATCCGTATTTTTTTTTTCTTTCTGCATTTTTTTTTCGTTGATACTGGCTACCTCTAAGTGAGCCTGTTTGAGGGCGCTGCTTCTTGATGCGTGCAGCAATATAGTCACGTGTCACTTTTCAGATTTCGCGGGCTTTCTTTATTAACAGAAAAAATGACTCCGCAATGAGCACGCTGTTGAACGTAGCACAGACAGATGTCACTTCAACGTACCCAGATCTCCCTCATTGACATTTTGATAATTAGGCGAGTACTTATCGGGTTACGGATATAATTATGACTAAAAAATAATCCTCATCAATGAAAAAAATTAGTAGCGGCTTCTACAGTATACTGGGAACAATATGTACTATACCTCGCGACAACTTTCTGTGGCAGCACAGCCAAAGCTACGAAGCCGAATCACGCACTTTTTTACTACGCGTCTGCCTGTAGTCCGCGAACGCTAACTTTTATATACCACATAGCATAAAAGGAAACATAAAAACAAAAGATGTAGTTATTATGCTCAAGATCCTTCGTATTGTTATCAAGAAAACTTATTCCGTGCGGGAGTTTCGTTTTTTGCTGTTTCTAGTTTTCTGGTGTCATTTCACCTTTTTTCCTGCCCCAGTAAACAACGATGGCGTCGTTCGGTTGCAGCAAGTTCACATCGTGGCTTGTGAGCGAGGATGAGTGCGCGTTCGCTAGGTGATCTGTATTCATCGAGCAGAAGGAAAAGAAGACAGCTGTGCGTCGTCAAATATTTTGCTCCCGGCATATGCTATTACAGAGAAAGAAGTTGTGTGTGAGTGATACCGACAGCGCAAGTGGGTCTCTCATCGCGATAGCCGCCTTGAAAGGGACACCGATGACCTGTCAATCTTCAGCAAGACCAGCTGCTTGAAAGCAATATTGCGATTGTAAACTGTACGTTAAAAAAATTAACCTTTTTTATAAATTGCGTTCCATACGTGGCCGGTATTTCGGTTGCCTGATATTGATGATACAATAACGCTAAAGATCGCGTACTTTAACACTGTACCCGTCGGCGTCTACGGCGGGAGCGGTTCTTGGCGCTTTGACATGACAGCGATATTGGAGGATAAAATCACCAGTGAAAAGTTTCGCCTGGGCAACAGGCGCGTTCATATCTATTATGCGGCTAACTGCCAGAACAGCGTTCTTGGCCGAGTAAGGAGTGCGTTTCACCCGCTTGGATTTACCACGGCCGTGGATTTACGAACATGAGACGCCCGCCTGTGACCAGTCGTGGCCAAGATATCTGCGACCCATCGATGACTTCGCGTCCACAAACAAATTAACGTGAGCGTCTCCAGAAAGTTGTTGCGTCTCCAAAAGAATGAAAACGACGATACCGACCCTGTATTCACCGAAATTTAGGACATGGTTTCTTGCCATTGCGTTGAATTTCCTATCACATAATTCCTGCTCGGCCGTGCGCCTTCCCCCCCCCCTTTTTTTTTTAATAAATCTGACCACTTCAATAAAACTGCTTCCTGTGTTCCTTAGCAATAAAGAATATTTCATTACTTTGAAAAAAAATGCAAGCAAGCAAATCCAAGCATTACTGTATGGTGCTCACTTTACACGCGGGCTTGAACCGCTGGCAGATTAGCTATGCTCGAATTCGCAGAACACAGCAATGATTCCACGTATTTTTCCTTCACCGCTGTGTTCATAAGTATCTCAAGGCCTAGCATAGCTTTCGATTAAAGCTACATATAACCTATCTTTTAATACACTATTTCAAAAATAACATCATAAACCTTGGATGTTCTTGCGAAAACGTACATGTTGGATGCGCTCCCGAAACCGAAACCGAAATCGCCCGCAAACGGACTACTTGGCGTATGTGCAGAAGCTCCGCCCACGTAGCTTTGGCTGTGCTGCCACAGAAAGTTGTCGCGAGGTATACGTCTTCTTCGCGTATCGCCATTCCTCTTTTTTTAAATCGTGCTGCGTGATAGCTGGGACACCCTCTATATACATATGCCACGAAGAAAAATAATTCAGAAAAACATTTGCCGACGCACGACCTATCGCTCCACAGCGTGCGGCGTTCACCGCTTGGCCACGCAAACACTTTTTTTTCCTTCTGTATTGCTTATGTGCATACCTACAGCATTGACAAACTGATATATACTGAAATGAGGAAAAAAAAAAAGAAAAGCTACGCAAGTTTCAGAGTTTACAGGCTTTTTTAAAATTGCTTCATCTGTAGAAGGCTGTCTACTTGATGAAGCCACTCAGGCACATCTTGTTGGACCTTTTGTGTTTCCACAAATGAACATATTGATTCAAAAAAGTACTGTTGAACCAGACGTGCATTAATATCCGCATGGCGCACCGCTATTCTACATTGTCATATCTATTGTCATATCGTTGTCATATCTATTCTACAGGTCAAATCTATTTATTAATACACCTGTGTATTTGATAAGGCCATTTATTTTCTTAAGAAATCACTGTACGAATGATGGCCCATTCCCCGTAGTGGGTTTCGCAAAATAACTGAGAAACGACCAACTAACCTTCAGGGTGCAGCGCGTCATATCAATATACAAAGTTTTATAGAAGAAAACGTTTTCTTCGTGGCCTCACTAAAATTATGCACACCCATGGTACTTAACAACGCATCGAAATATCTGAACTGGTCTCTACTGTGCAGATACCGCACCCATAATCAGAATGCAGCAGCCGCTGCCGAATGCAGTTCTCGTGACATGCTGAAACAGCGAGACGTCATAGCCCCTTAATCAATAAATATCAAGAGAGGACGGAGGCAGACCCACGCCGCACTAAAGCACTTGCAATGCGCCATTTATCCGCGCTACAGCGACGTACTCCCGGCGCTCTACCATTGGCAGTGCTGCCAACAGCTTGTGAAACGGAGAGACGCGCGAGGCCGTCGTGCTGGGCAGCTAGCAGCGGCCCGCTCACTCCCAGGCACCCAATAATGATGGCCGCCGCGTTGTATAATCGCACGCGGCTGCGAGCGGGCTTTAGCATGGCCGGCGTCACCATTGCTTTCTATACGAATGCAACTCACTCTCGCGGAATGATATATGACGACCACCAGTATATAGCTGCTTGAGTTTAACTCTTATCCACTGTTTCGCGGCGCTCTCGTTTGATAGACGGGTCACCGGGGCAGGACTTCCCAATTGCGTTGGAAATGCGCCAGAGACAAGCGGAATGATGCGCGTCGTTCGCAAAATCACTGCGTGTGCGCTCTCGCACGGTCAGCGAAGGCAGTGTGATCAAAATGAGAAAGCCGCTCATGCCCAAACCAAAAATGTGTTTTGCTTGAGGAGTTCCCAAGCAGCGAGTGATGCTGCTGTCGAATGAGTGTAGGCCTTTTCCTCTTTTGAACACACTCAGAAAAGGCTAACAAGACAGCACGCACAGAAGCAATACTTGAATATTGCGTTCATTCGTGTAGAGAGAGAGAGAGAGAGAAAAGAAGAGTAATGCAGGAAGGCTGCATTATACCGAGGGTAGCAAACCGAATAAATATTCGGTTTGCTACCCTGCACTAGAGAAGGGGTACGGGGATGCAGAATAATAAGGAAGAGAAGAAAGAGGGGGGATGGACGCAAGTAGAAACACAAACCAACATGTACACATACAGTATTGTCATAATCGTTGAACGATGCGGGTCGCTCGCAGAAACTTCAGCAGCGCCTTTCTTGCTTTCTGGCGTGAAGTTCGAGCTCTCCGGCCTTTGAAGATGGATTGCTTAGAAAGCGGCTGGTCGTCGAGGCGCGCAAATGCTGCAGAGAGGGACGGTCTCTGGAAGCTGCATTGAGGGCAATGACACAGGTATATTTTCGATGGTTTCTTCACTGCCGAGATGGACACATGCCGCACAGCATAGGCGGAGAGTACGGGGGGGGGGGGGGGGGGGGCTGGGGCTCGGGCCCCCTCCAGGCTGCTTCATGTGGGACAGAGCCCCCCTGGCGCTGGCCCGGGATATTTTTAAGAGCTTGGCTTAGGCTCTCATCCATTGCCAAGGGACTGTTGACCATCCTGCTTTGCAGCTATTTCGCAGGGAACTGTTTATGCCCACTCCTTTTCCTTTCAGGCCTTTAAAGTTCGGATCATGGGGCACTGACAAGTCGGGAGTTAGGCGCCGTGGTCGCGTTGAAAACGAAGTCACAGGATGACGAAAATTACGGCATTTGCAAGGCTCTTTTGCAAAGTAAGTACGGGATGTACGCGTACGCATCAAGAAAGTGAAAGCTTTTTTATGTAACAGACATTTGTTTATTGTCCTCTTAATGCTGTCGATAAGTCTTTTGCTCTCTCTCTCTCTCAATATATATATATATATATATATTGAGAGAGATTTTATATTGAGAGAATTTATATATATATATATATATATATATATATATAAATTGTCATGAAGAGAAGTAGATACAACGCCCGTACGCTGGGCCGGCTGTTCTATTCTGACTTCATTCTCCTCTACTTCGAGCTAGCCGAGCTCGCGCCAGTGGCCGAGCGCCGCTCTTGCTTCTTTACACTCGGCCACGCTGCGACAGTGAAAGCCCAGCTGCGAACTCGCCTCTGGAGGGCGGAATTGACTGTTGCGTGCCGGTCTGTCTCGGCCACGAAGCGACTTGATCTGATGAGGTGCCAACGATGTCTCTGGCGTGCGGTACTGGCTGTGCCTGGGTGGTCTCTCTTCGGCACGCCACGGCGTGCCTTGTTGAGGTGTCAAAGTCTCAGGAGGCTGACACTGACTGCATCTTTGCAGCCGCAGGTCCTGGCCACGTTGCGACTTCTCTGGGAAATTTGATGATGATCGCTCTGGCGGTCGACATTGACTATGTCGTAGTGGCTGCTGGTCTCGGCCACGCTGGCATCTGGCATGTGGAACTGCCGATGGTGACTCAGGAGGGCGCGTCAGTGTCCGGACGCGTCTCCGCAGCTTTGACGAAGTGCATCCTCGTCGCGTCGATGCAGTATCACCACGCGAGCAATGCGGAATTGTACGGCGCCGCCGAAACAGGGGCGTCCATTGTTTGAGGGCTGCGCAGTAAAGACACGTCGAAGTGGCCCAATAGTTGTGGTCTTGTCTCAAAGAGAGGAGTAGAATTTATGGGCTTGTGTTTAGTCGCGTTGGTCGAATTAGATTCCTCGATCCCAACCAGCACGCGGTGACCGTCCACACCTTGGGGCGGTGACAGCTCTCGAGTCTGCGGTAGCTGTCCTGGTGGGCCTGAGAGCACGTTGGTGGTTGTGGTGGACTTGACCGGTTTCATGACTTGAAGCGTGTCAGGCACTGAACTATCTGGAATGTGCATGTCCTCACGCGCTGGTGAACGTGGAGGCCGCATCGCCAACAGCTGGGGCTTGTGGGTGGGATATTTTCCTGGTGGGCCGGGAGTCGCGGAATCCGAAATGTGTGGCATGGAGGCCTACTCGCGGCCGGTATCGCTGTCGAGCGCGTCTCCTTCCGCGTCCGCGATTCCGTCTGCGCAGGTGCTCCGGGGAACAGATAGATAATCTAAGTACTTCCCCTCGCAAACTCTTCTGAAAGAGGGCTGGTTGGTGGAGGGTAAAGCTGCACCGTCGGGACGATGTCCTTCCCGGGATAGAGTGCCGAGAGGTGCACGGTCGAGGTGGTGAGTCGCAGAGCTCCCATCCACTGTGGTGCCTGGGTTGACAGGGGCCGAGGAAATGCTCGGTGTCAAGCAGTGGAGCTTAACTCGGCCGCCATCTATGATGAGCTGAACCTCACCAGACAGGAGGTAGTCGGCTCCCAAAACCATGTCCGCGTGCAAATCCTCGATGACGGGAACGTCGGCAAGGTAGTAGCTGCCGGCTTCGGTGTGTATCTTCAAGCCAAGCGCACCGACAGGCAACGCGTTCCCGCCGAGGCCGCGCAGGGGTGCCTCCGACCAAGGCTGGAGTGCGACCGCAGCATATCGTCGATGCAGCGCCGAACGTGGAGCTCCAGTTTGCACAACAGCCGTGAGCTCACCGATTCCGTCGACGCGGACCTGCACCGTAGGAAGCGGCCGCGTTCGGTTTTGAGCTGCTCGACGTCGTGCATGTGGTGGTATCACGTCGTCGATCTGGTCACCCGAACTCGGCAGGAGGTCCTTTCTCTGCGCTCGCTGTGAGAAGCGGAGTCCGTTGTTCGCGATCGTGCGACGGCAGGATTCCCAACTGCCTGTGGATGAGCTGCTGTCTGTAACTGCAGCCTCGAGGAGGTGCCCCTCAGCCTCGTCCTCGGTATTCGTCTTGTTGGGCAAATATGTATCCTGGATCCGGCCGAAAACAGTGATGAGCCTGGCGCTCCATTCCCGCCAGGACTGTTGCTTCACGCCCTCGTACGCCACCCATATAACGGCATCATCCTGGAAGCCTCGGAACTCCGGCAATTCCAAAAGAGCGGTACATGGAAAGGCGGCGGGCCGGACTCCGGAGCTCACCGACGCCCAGCGGTCGAGTTCTTGTGACAGTTCCGTGAGGGCACGCAAGAGTTGTGCGCTGCTGTCGGGTGAGGCACCCGATGAGCCATGGGCGGAGTTCGCGGAGTACGCGGTAGTCCCGGTGCTCATGGCAGCAAGATCCATGGTCGAGGACGCGTGGACGGCGTCCCTTCTGGTGAACATGTATCACCGCGTCACTGCAGTGGTGTGGAGCCGTCGAGGAGGCCTAGACGCCGTCCCCGAACGGTGGTGGCAGTGGCAGCAGGCGAGCAGGTGCCGAGGAGGCCTGGACGCCGTCCTCAAGCAGCACTTACTGCTGCTGCACGTTGGCGGGTGCCATGGACGAGGAATCGGGGACTTAAATCTTCGTCTTCGTCGACTGCGCCATTGTCATGAAGAGAAGTAGACACAACGCCCGTACGCTGGGCCGGCTGTTCTATTCTGACTTCGTTCTCCTCTGCTTCGAGCTAGCCGAGCTCGCGCCAGTGCCCGAGCGCCGCTCTTGCTTCTTTACAATATATATATATATATATATATATATATATATATATATATATATATATATATATATATATATATATATATATATATACACACACAGAGGGAGAGAGAAATAAAGAGAGAGAGAGAATGTAGAAGAGCAAGTCGGGCGCCCCGCCCCCTCCAGGGAATATGAAAACTCTCCGCCTATGCCGCACAGTCTGCCATTCCGGATGCGGCGAGCGAAGACGATCGTAAAGAACACTCCAAGCCACATGCAACGGAGAACGGTAGTCTCAGATAGGGTTAACCCTAACTGAATTTCTAGTCGTTAGGGTTTCTAGGTTTCTAGATTTCTAGGTTCTAGGTGGTGAAAATGGGTGTGGTGCGATGCGGCTGTGTTCCACATAGCCCTATCGACATCATGCGCGAGCGTACTAATCCTTTCTGCGGCGTCACTTGTGAATGGTTAACAGGTTCAATCACGTCATTTTTGTGTGAATTCTTAGACGCAACGTCGGCATGCTCGCTTTACGATGATGCCGCAGTGGCTTGGTACCCACGAAAAAATCTACATTGTGCCCTTTGGCAATTAATTGATGGTACTAAAGCAATAGGTAAATGACAACAATTGAATAAATAATTACAAAAAAGAAGATCGTGCTCGCTGCCATACACTTAGTAAACGAGGCGTGCATGTTTCTTTTGGGCATAAGCAGAACTTATCTGCCCTGTCTTGTGCACGACCGCTACATAAGCGGCCGTGCCTGTGGTTATAAGTTCCCCCAAATGATCAAACTGCGTGGCGCAAGAAGAAAGTTATCGTGCCGCGGAGAACCAGTTAAAGTAGAAGCTCCCAATATTTGCTAATTTCTCATTGGCTAAAGCAGGTGTTTCCCCCAAGAAAATGCGTCGCAGTTCATACAAAAGCACAGGTGTCCAGGATATAAAATATTCAGTCTACCTACTATGTGAGATGCGAGATCTACGGGAATTATTTGC
>JALIZH010014486.1:0-12500 GCA_030522465.1 Rhipicephalus appendiculatus
GTTTACGCTAAAGAAAGGAACAATTACTTACCCCCCATGGATGAACTGAGAGCAAGTCCAACAGAGCTTCCTTCGTCAACAACGTTGCAGCTCCGTCCCGATGGAAGAATCGCAAAAATCACCGACACCAGGATGACTACAAAACCGCACAGTCCTCCCAAGAATCGGGAAAACCGCAGGCAGTCCACGTACGTGAGGAATCCCAGTAGTCGCCGTGTCAACGAGGCGGTGGCAGTGCGCGGTGAAGCGATGCTCGGCGCCATACGAGCGCACCACACTCAGCGTATCACGTGTCTCAGCCACGTGTTGGAGGACACGAGACAGGTTGACACTCTCGAACCTCCGCGCCGTATTGGAGGCTTTGGCCATGATTGCCTGCAAAAAATGTAGCCACGAGTTATGCAGACGGAACTAACGCTTCTTTAATTACTGTGTTTACACATACGCACACGCGCGCGCACGCACACAAACACACACACACACAAACACACACACACACACATTATGTACAGGGGATGCGAGTGAAATGACATAATTCAAATAAACCGTTTAATTTCACGACACTGCACAGCGACCACCCATAGAAATCTGTCCAGGGATGGATTACCATCTTCGTTACCAAATGATGCTTGACTACGAATGATATTTTATCACTCAAGTTTCTTAAAATGTGAAGCTCCGGTGTGGCAAAACCTCCCGATAGCTTTACTTCGCAACGAATACTTGTGCCACACTGACAATCAACGATGGCCTAAACGCATTTATCACTGAAAAACCGGGAAAAAATGAAGTCGACCAGTCAGGGAATATGCAATCACAGATGACATCAGCATATCAGGTGCACGTACGCGCCCAACTATACACACATCACACCATATTGCAAAACACTCTACGGACGGAGCGCTCGCGCCACACATCCTCACAACGACTATCTGGTATATGTAGCCATAGTATCTTAAGCCGCCGTTTAGTGCGGGTGGGGATATTCCTGTTCCGTATAAACTAACATTAATTGTGAGCAGTATAGGCGTAAACTTATGGTGTGCTTGGAGATACCCATAAAAGAACATATCTTTTAATCTAAACTCGCCTAATATCCAACAACTTTTTAATCATGAAGCCCAAGTTATCACAAGGCACGCTGTCCGTATGGGCTGCAGGTGGTTTTCTATCATAAAGGATGCTTTAGGTAAAACATTACCCCTTAAAGGCTATTTGGGGAAGGACAACACCATTACACCATTGTGATTAGGAAAAAGGGTGTTTTGCTTGCTTGAAACAGCTTTAAGGGTGCAAAGTGGTTTACAGTGCATTCTGAGGTGCCGCATTCGGTTGGCGTTTCGTGCACGGTCTTCAGGAGCCATTTGCGCAGCATTCTCTGTTTCGCGAGATGTTCGTTGACTAGTGGTGCGTAGTGGAGTCTGCCCAATTTCTGTGGCACAGATTAACGGCTTCACTACGAAAGATACACACGAGGAAAACGCATGCTTTCTCCGCGCTTCCCACGACAAGTACAGCGTGAAATCACTGAATGGCTATAGGTGGCGAAACGTCTATGTTTTGTTATATCTTTCTGTTGAGTAAAGCCAGTGATCAAATAAGTTGAAGATGAACTCCCCTGGCTTTTGGAACATTTTTTCATGAAATTAAGGTGCCGCATTCATAAAAACTGGCCCTGCGGATATATTAGGATATCTTTTAAATTAACCTAGGCTGCCGCCTGATTGGACTTAATAGACATGGTAAATGGTGGAAGTATTCTTTCAGCGCGCTAAACGACTCTCCGATGTTCGCAGTACCTAAAAGCACTTTGTTCTCCCTGCGCTCCGAATAAATGAAGACCTCCTACAAGCATCCTGTTGAGTATTACCTGCAAATGAATAACAAAGCTGGCCACCAACATTATCTCTTGCCTTTCAACGTGACCTGCTTTTCAACTTAACAGTATTTGGTAACATCATTTTGTTTTACCTGTAGTTGCGCGTTCCAACAGACCAGTATTCTATGACTGTCACGTATCGCCCAATGAATTGTCGTTGATACAGGATGGTTACAACTCCAGTATATTCGCAAATGCTATTCGAGAATGCACCGCGTATTGTGTGCCCCTTTTTATTTATGACAAAATGTAGGGAATAACAAGGAAAATGGCAGGAGACAGTACCATGGTAAAAAGATAGAATGCGACAGCCAGTGCTGCCAGGATGGCTGCCGTCGGCAGCTGTAGCCCTGTGACGATGATCCTGGCGATGCCCGCCGTGAGCGACTGCAACAGCTGCTTTGAGCCCAGATAGAGGCGCGAGTCGATGATATCCAGTTCGATGGACAGGCGGTTGAGTACCCGGCCTCTCGGGGTGGTGTCGAAGAATTCCACAGGGCTGCCGAGTACCCGGACGATCATCACATTGTGCAGTCGGTAGGACAGGTTGTGCGCGCTCATCGCGAGGGTGAAGGCACCTAGGCAACCGAAGAACACTGGAAAGGTATTATGAGGGAGGGTGAACGTATTGGTTTCAGTAATTCAAGTAAAAATTTACTTGATACCCGATAACTTGTTCATTTGAGCGAATTGGTTAATCTAGTGCAGCGGGTCTCAAGCACACTTCAGCTAGATGGCCGCAGGCATGAAAATCAGTCTAGCGCAAGGGCCGGGATAGTGAAGAAGGTTGGTGGCAGCTTAGTAATAATATTTGAGGTTTCACGTCCCAAAACCACGATATGATTATGGAGGCACGCCGTAATGGAGGGCTTCCAGAAATTTTGACCATCTGGTGTTCTTTAACGTGCACTGACATCGCACAGCACACGGTCCGCTAGCATTTCGCCTTCAACGAAATGAGACTGCCGCAGCCGGGATAGAGCACGCGACCTTCCGGTCAGCAGCCGGAGCATCGTAGACGCTGCACCACCGCGGCGGACAAGTTGAGCAACATGCCTGGTGCCGGTGAACATACTGGTGAACAACATGCCAGGTAACGTTGCCAATTGAAAGATGGTCTTTCGCATATGTCATGTATGGGTCAGTTCTCAAGGGGGTGAGACGCCACGCTTCGAGAAACATATCGATAATTCTCGGAATGAGTTAAATATAGACGCCGATTTTGCGTTGTACCAACTTTTGTTCCACGATTATTATTTAACACACGGTGACCGCATGGGGTGCCTCGCGAAAGAAAGTGCTTAAGACCAGTCATGTCTGTGTAGCTCATGAACATCCTTATTATAACAAAGCATATGGGACGAAGACAGTCATTTGCGTGCTGGACCTCCAGCTAGAGGTTCGCGGGCCGCCTGTTTGAGACCCCTGGCGCATATATTGAAGTAGCGCGAAAAAGACGACCACAGGAGTAGAGAACGAACAGCGGTCTATTGTTAAACAGCGGTTATCCACACACACACACACACACACACACACACACACACACACACACACACACACACACACACACACACACACACACACACACACACACACACACACACACACACACACACACACACACACACACACACACACACACACACACACACACACACACACACACACACACACACACACACGCACACACACACGCACACACACACACACACACACACACACACACACACACCAGTGGCGTAGCCAGGGGGGTGGCACACCGGGCACGTGCCCCCCCCCCTGAAATTTTTTTTTCGCCATGGCATACATAGCGAAAAATGGCCATTTCAAGGAGGTGCCCTCCCCGAAATCAAGGGGGTGCCCCCCCCCCCCGAAAAAAAATTTCTGGCTACGCCCCTGACACACACACACACACACACACACACACACACACACACACACACACACACACGGGGAATGACCGCTATAGCAAAAACCCGCTGAAAGTGTCCACGTTATTGCTATCTCAATAAAAATCTTTACATTGACGGGGGTGAAGACATATATCAGAGTGGGCTATGTAAAATAGCGCTAGCTGTGATATATTTACATGATCACCAAGAATCCCGAAGTGCTCGACGCCGATCTGGTATCCTCGACTATTTAGCGACACATGCCTTCATGCATCCCTGGAAAGCTAAACGAATAATTTAATCTAGAGTTTCAGAGCTGGAAATTACGACAAATAACAAATTTTAGGCATGCATATTAGGTAATGCATAGTATCTGCACACTTACCATCAGAAATGCAAATAGCGGCAAGTCCCCCCAACCCACAGAGATCTATTCCACTGCGAGCTGCTTGCATCAGTCCACTCCTTCATCCAGACCAAATAAGTGCCCACGGCGCATGCGCGTAGCATGAAACACAAGCAGCATGCTGTAATCCAGGGTCCGCATATTCGCACCATAGACCAAAATAAGTCCATGCTGTCCTGGAATGCAGGAAATAATTTTTACTATATCTATTTGAGTGCAGTCCCACTCAAAGATAAAGCGTTTTCTGCAATTCTTTTGTGACACAATAGCTGCGGCCGTAAGGCTCGTAATACAAGGCTCGTAACACAAGACTACTGCGAGTTGCATTATACATTTACTGGGTACCAGGCCTGCAGCCAGGGGGGGGGGGGGGAGCTAGGGGCCCGGGACTTCCCCTCCCCCCGGAATTCGGATGGAGGGGGGGTGTTATACCGAGGACAAATATTAAAAAATGCGTGTTATTCAACGCCTTCAACAAGTGCCCCCCCCCCCCCCCGAAAAAAATTGCTGGCTACGGGCCTGCTGGGCACGTTAATCTACTTACGTGCTTATTAGCTTATGTATTACTGGTATCAAAATAGCTAGTCGGGCGAGTTGGTGCGTATTCATATTTGAAGAAAAACAGCGCACTGAAAAAACGAAGACAAGGAAGAGATGGAACACATACAGCGCTGCTGTGTGTGTTCCATCTGTGTGCGTACCATCTCTTCCTTGTCTTCGTTTTTTCAGTGCGCTGTTTTTCTTCAAGTATTACTGGTATGTTGTGTAACCTGTTAACTTCTACGTTTTTTTTTTTTGCCTATACGGATGTCTCCATGCATGATAGTCCATACCCCTATGTAATGTACTGTGCACACTGAGAGTAAAATAAAAAAATAAATAAATAAATAAATAAATAAATAAATAAATAAATAAATAAATAAAGAAGTGAAAAGAAACATGGGGACATATCGTCCAAGGTCATCCTACACAAGGTGATAACGTTTACACAGAATATAATCACTTGAATAAGACAAAACTATAGATAAGATTTATATCGCCCCCTTCAAATCACCAGTATCGCTGATACAAAACCAGCAGAAACAAAACCAGGTGGTCAATTTTGGCTTTACGTACCAAATTTGACGTTTCGACTTCGTCCTCTGTGACTTTATGTGCGACTCCGTCTTTCTCTTCTTTCATTGGCCAATTCACTGAAAAAAATAAAATAAGAAAAATACTGACATTGCGCCATAACTCCAGGGGACGCCTACCAATCTCATAACAATACCGGAATAAGGCCGTGAGAATTTATTGTCTTGTTAAAGTAATAATATCTGGGGTTTAACGTCCCAAAACCAGGATATGATTATGAGAGACGCCGTAGTGGAGGGCTCCGGAAATTTCGACCATCTGGTGTTCTTTAACGTGCACTGACATCGCACAGTACACGGGCCTCTACCATTTCGCCTCCATCGAAATGCGACCGCCGCGGCCGGGATCGAACCCGCGACCTTCGGGTCAGCAGCCGAGCACCTTAGCCACTGTTCCACCGAGGCGGACTGTCTTGTTAAAGTGATGCGGGGATAACAGGTAGGCGGGATACCACATTCGCACTTCATCTCGTCGCCTTTCCTTTTTTGCGACACTTAAATAGCAATAGCAATTGCTTTCAATGCATACCTGGTTTGCTTTTCGGGAACAAAAACTTGGAGGACGCTTGAGTTTCGCCTTCAAGAGCAGAACGCCACAGCGTAATCGGGCTCCGTGCCCATCGCCTTCTCAATTGCTAGCCTAGCTTCGGTTCTAAGTGGTATGCCTCAACCGTGTCCCAAGGAAACGGACGCCTGCGCCCGTAACATTGGCCGTTTCAAACTATCCTAGGATGCATACTGCAAGTACAGCTGCGCAGCGCCCACTACGCTACGATTCTCCGTTTTGCGAGTGAGTGAAGGACTGACTACGCGTCCGTAAGGCACGCCAACCTATGCAGCTGTTCACATTGTTGATGCTTCTGCTGCTGATGATGGTTAAGTATGTCTGAGCGCTTTGTAATTGGCGTGCCTTGAAAACACGCACTCGTTGCGCAATTCACATGTTTGGACGCTTGTCGGGATCCTACGCTTCTGTCACGCAGTAGCGTAGGAGACTCCAACCACTACGTGACATTCATGCAGTGTTTTTTTTTAAAGACGATAGTCTTTCTTGGGATACTTCATCGCAGAAATTTTGTTCTGTCTGTCTGTCTGTCTGTCTGTCTGTCTGTCCCTCGATTCAGCCACCCGGCCAAAGTTTAACCACTTTCTGAACGCCCATTCATCTTGCACAAGCGGCTGCGTTCATACTTGTGAACATTGTCGATCAAAAAGCAAATGTTACGCATTACTGAGGCGCAACATCAATACGTTAGTATAAGATGGTGTGTTTCTTTATTAGAAAACACATAGATACGTAATTTTAAAGACCCTAGTGTTCCTTAGGCTGCGCTGAAAATGCGACGCTATGCATGAAAGAACCTGGCAGGGGCCCTGGGTTCTGCACAAGCTCGTGTTTCCCGATGCTACTGCCAGATGGCGTCCATATCTCACGCAGCGCCTCCTCTATATTATCAATGCCAGCCAGATGCGGCCGATTCAACGTAGAGGAGGCGCTGTCTGAGGCAAGGCAAAACATAATAGTACGGCCGGCAGAAGACTATCGTCTTTCGACGACATTTGCAGCGAAGCACGCAGATACGCGGCCAATTTTTTTCTTCCTTTTTTCCAGAAGCAGTTTCAAGCAATAGCGTGGCTGTGTGGTCGTACACTTGCTTGCCACGCAGATGGGCCTTTGTTCGATGCTCACTCCAACCGAAGATTTTTATTATTTATTTTGTTCGCCTTTTTCCCAGTTTTTCTGAACCAGACAACATGATGATTTCTTGCTCACAACCTTGCCGGAATTTCTTGCCGGAATTTCTGCGAAACGAGCTCTTTAACGCTGTCGCGTTCAAAATGTTGTCAAATCACGCATTTTTTACATGATCGTCATGAGCCCAATTAAGAGTGTATGAATATATAGCGAATGAAGTTTGCCAGAAAACTAGCACAACTACTGTTATAGGTGCGAAAATTCACGCGTGTCTGCACGTGTGTTTCTGTGTGATTATTTGGAGAGTTTTTCCGGCAACTGGCAGTAGGGCCGTGTTCAGTTCCAAGTGCATGCCTTCGAAAGTCATGTTCTTTTTTTTTCTTAGTGTAATTGTCGCTGCTTCAGAAAAGAGTTGAATGAGCTCTACGCGGTGTGCAGTGTCCCCTGTATTGCCCAATTTATTTCCGCGCCTTAAAACATTTGTATACATATAATGCGTGACTGCGGAAGCAAGCACTACAATTTCTCCTTAGCGCAGACGTAGCAGAAGCTACCTTAGGACCACCATCCGGGACGTTGAACCGCTTTTGCATGACGCCCCTTCTCCATTGAGGCGTGTCTGGTCGATTGTACGACATTGAAGGATCTGCCATGTAGTCAAGCACTACAGAAACTCAGCCACCATGGCTGATCCCAGACGTACGCGTGTTCCACACGTATACGCAACATGAAAGGCGCATGCTGTCCGATTTAAAAACTCACAAGCAACACGACGGGAGAAAGAACTATGCAGTGCCACAATGCAGTAAAATCTCGTTAATTCGACCCCCGTTAATTCGGAAAATTCGAAATATCGGATAATTCGGACGTGTTCTCTGGTCCTGGCAAGCTTATGTATTGCTTAACGGCCTGAAACACTCGTTAATTCGGTAATATTTGGCCGCAAGTCGTTTGATTTGACGCGCCAAGCGCACCAAGCACGAAGTGCCGCAAATGTGCGACGGAAAAAGAGTGAGAACGGCGTTCGCGAACAACCGAAATGGTGGCGGGCGTTCAGAGTCAAAGGCGTGCGCACGGTGGGGGCGGGGGGCAGGGGGAGCGGCTGCTTCCCCTAGTCACCTAAAAGCGGGGGAGGGGGGGGGGGCGCAAAGTCAGCCCCATACATTCCATTGACATAATAGGGAGGGGGCCCTACTATCTTCGCCCCCCCCCCCTGCGCACGCTTATGGTTCCAGCCCTTATTCCGGCGAAAAAAATTGTCACGTGCGCGTGGTAGAGTTTTTGCCGGGGGGGGGGGGGGAGGGGGGGGCAAACCCTGTCCCATAAATTGACTTAATAGGGAGGGGGGCCGCTTGCATGAACCTCCCCCCCCCCCCCGCGCCCCCCTGGAGGGGGAACCCCTGCGCACTCCTATGGCTCAGTGGGCGTTTCGGCTTAAGAGACGGTGGTCTTGAGCCTCTCTCACATTGTGAACGGAGTCGTGTGTGACGAAAATGCAGCTTTTACACTGCTCTTCTACACAAAAAGTACTGAATTTACGTATTTAGCAGCAAAATGAAAATGTAATAATACAATAGGCACTTATTTGATGT
The DNA here is from genome assembly GCA_030522465.1 of Rhipicephalus appendiculatus. Lineage (NCBI taxonomy): Eukaryota > Metazoa > Arthropoda > Arachnida > Ixodida > Ixodidae > Rhipicephalus > Rhipicephalus appendiculatus. Next base: position 8,599 of record JALIZH010014486.1, read on the forward strand.
TTTAATAGCACTTTCGTTAAATCGGCAGTTGGGTTAATTCCAACATTTTTCCCGCTCCAGTGCAATCCGAATTAACGAGCTTTTACTGAATATTGGGTGACTGCAACATTCACTAGCTTACTGCACTTTGGGGGGGCACTATTACTGACCGCCCCGCAACAATCTAGTGACAACAGTAGGGAAAATAGTAAGTGTGCCTGTCCTTTACAGGTGAAGGACGCTACACTAGTGGTTTCAGTATTACAAATAGTACCTTCCATTAAAATCCCTCGCGTCAATAGCTTCCATGCAGCGTGCGTGAAAAGCGCAAATACGCGAACGCACTCCAAGTGGCTTGTTTTTAGTATGAATTGCACACGTTTACATCGGTTTTATGTCAAAGCTGCGTTATAACTAGGCCATTCGTAACACCACGAAGAGTGACCACCACAAGAGAAAATTCTAGCACGTATTTGTGCCAACAGTTGGGCCAACCCTGCGACTCACCCTTGCACGGCTTAAAATGAAACAAATCATGAGCGATTCCACACTGTCGAGGCGAATGACCAGTGAAGCTGGGTAGCACATGGCACAGAGGTGAAACGGGGTTTATTAACTGATACATAATTAATTGATTAATTAATTGATTATTAATGTGTGCACGTCGTTCTGGCCCACGCATATAGAAGTGGATGTGCTTTACTGGAGAGTAGACGAACTTCGAGACGTACTTCGTGTACCTTTCATTCCAAATTCTGTGCCTTTCTGTACCAATAATCAACATTATGCGTCGCATGTATACTGTGTGCTACAAAGCTCCGCTGGTCGTCCACCTTAACATAGTATAATCACAGTGATTATTTTTTATCGCGAAACGACACCACAAGAAAGACGACAGCTTTAAGCGCTTTGTTCTGTCACCTTTCTTGTGGTTCCGTTTCGCGCTAAAAAATAATCAGTATTGATTCACGCCAACTAGCCCGCCAACGCATTGTATAGAGTGTAATCACTTATGAACTTTTCTTTAGTTCGTCTACAGTATTACTGTTGCAGCCTAGAGGGGAATGTTCAAAGCAAAAGAAATATGAGGCACTTAGTGGAGAGCAATCTTAGACAAAAAAAAATTGCGATCCAAACTTAACCCCAAGGGTAGAAAAACAAAAAAAATAGTTGAAGGATGGCAAACATTTCATTGGTGTGTGTTACTACAATTGTGCCCAATGCCTGCATCCCTAGCTTCAATATTTTTTTCACTGTCAGGGGAGCGCAGTCGCTATGCAGGGCTGGGCAGTATCGAAGATACATGTATCTTCGATACTATCTTAGATACTCTTTGGGTATCTTGTATCTGTATCGCAATACGTCTCACAAGACGAGTATCTGTATCTGTATTTCCGATACATTCAATTATGTATCGTGTATCTTAAGATACAAGATACTGCTGTCGCAACACACCACCGTGCGAAAGAATAATCGCTGACAACTCCTCTTCTCAAGCTACTGGTGCCACTAAGCCACCTGAATAAAACTAAGGGCAGTGACATACTTTTATCTTTCCGCCATTCTACCAATGAGGGCAAGGCGATGAGGTGTGCGCGTCCCTTTTGGTGAGGCAGAGCAATATGACAGCGCTTGCGCAGTCTCGACAGAAACAAGCGCGCGAACGCAGACGTTTTCGAGCTTGCCCACGTGCGTTTTCTTTTGTCGATTTTTTCCCTTTTTATGTGTGTCAGCGCCATGACACTCTTAGCCACTTACCAGCGCCCCGTACCACAATGCATGCGGCGATGAGCACACAAAGTCTGATGCCGCCCTCGTGCGTGGCACTTCGTTACGAAATCTGAAGCACGAGGTTGCTTTGCATCCCGTGGCTTTCACACATCAGCGATTTGAAGGATCTTGTGGATGTAAGTTTAAATTACACGCGATTGACTTATGTGCAAATAAGATTCTAACTATAGCACTGCCGGTACCGATGCTAGATCTAAGAGAACAAGCGTTTACCTACCAGACGATATCTCGGTGTACCATATCCCTTTCTTCTTGCAATTTCTATTCCAATAGCTCTTGAAATCATAATATGCATGCCAGCACAAATGCTTTCTTAGTTGTCCCTCTCTTGCATCCCATACATTACCAAGGGCTCCGAACTGCTTTTTTTTTCGGTCTGGTGACGGCAGCATGTCTTTTCTAAGCAGACAATATAAGCTCTCGGTTGTATCCTTAATTTGAAGTCTATGTTTTATTTCTGCTATTCTTTACACATTTATATTACCCTTGAGTTTACTCGTCTGCCTAGGCGATTTGGGAAACAAGTATGTCATTATGTGGGCATGCATTAAGTGTACAGTAGCAAATATTTTGCTTACTGCTTGGTAAAATGGCGAAATTGGGTTTATATTATGATAATAGAAATAATCAGAAGCTATCTTAAACATCTTAGGAACGGTATTCGAGTAACATTTTTATACCAAATGGTCCGGTTGTCTTGTGAGCGTCCCAACGAGCTATTTTAGGCAATTTTCCGTACGCATTGGCTTTTTTATTGTCTGACCTGAACGGGTAAGTCGACGATACTTCATGCTTAATTGTCATAGCTATTAGGAGTGCCGCCTGTGTCGTGTGTCTATACGTATTCACTATGAATGTTTGATACGGAATGGCTTTTCTATTTTAATTGTAATTGTTTTCCTTTTTTAGGCCTCCTTATTTTTTTTACTATTATTAATTGCCAGCTAATCGGAGCTATAGGTGGCAATAGCGTGGATAGCGGCGTTTTCCGGCGATGATTTGTGCAGCTTTACTGCCACGCACTCTTATTTTTTTTTTTATTTTGGCGTGATCGGGTTTAAACCACTAAAAACTGTCGTCACTGCTCGGCGCAAGCCGCACCGCAATGTTTCGGAATCTTCGAGATTGTCTCAGATTGTTCTGTTAAGATTCCGCGCAAATCCTGCCGTGGCAGCAGCATTTCGATGAAGGCGAAATGCTAGAGGCGCATGTACTTAGATTTAATTGCACGTTAAAGAACAGCAGATGGTCAAACTTTCTGGAGCCCTCTACTACTGCGTCCCACGTTATCGTGGTTTTGGGACGTTAAACCCCAAACATTACTATTAAGATTACGCGTAGTATGCGCGTACTCTAGTTCATTTGTGAGCTTACGCGAGCACCAGCGATAACACTGGAAGGTGCGAGCACTGATGTATAAAACAAGACGCGTTCTGCCGATGATCGAATTACCGAAGGTCGACGACATTTATTGCCGATATTAAAGTACAGTGCGCATTGCTTGTATGTTGAGTTACTTGGTTTTCTGAGCACAAGTTAGTCCAATAAAGAGTTTCGTTTATACCAGAGTGACTGCCCTTCATAGTCAGCATCACGTGACAATACAATAGTTCTCAGGCGTCTCTGGGGTGCACATGTCATCTCGTTGAGAAAAAATTGATTGCACGTTAGTGATTACATAAATAAAGAACACTTTACGCCAGTAGATAAGAAGAATATGAAAAGTAATTGCAGTTTTATGTGCTCTACGTATACATAATGCGTCACAAAAAATGTCGCTACCAGCGTTGTCACTGCTGTACACCGGTGATTCGATATTGCATAAGCGGTTCTCTTATGAACAAGGTAAAATTGAACGCCGGTATTTGGCGCCATCGTGCGAAGGCTTCTTATTGAAGCTCGTGTGGTTAGATGACAACCCGCTAGCGGGTCGGCAAACTGAGCAGCGGCTCCCACCAATTACAGAAATGACAAGCAAAAACCGCTGTCAGCGAAGTGTATAAAGAGCTGTCTTAAGCAGCTAAAGGAAACTGGAGGAAACACAGCGCAAAAGAAGACGAGGACAAGGAAGGGCGACGCAGACACAACGCTGACTTATATTTTATTCAATGGAAGGGACGGATGAACATCAT
>JALIZH010014486.1:17500-43204 GCA_030522465.1 Rhipicephalus appendiculatus
TCCACTATACTGCGCCATCGTCATCCTTTATCACGTGGAGTGGGTACATTCCACTACACGTGGCTACCTACACCTACCTACCTACCTACCTACCTACCTACCTACTACTACTACTACTACGACTACAGAGGAGGGACAGACCCACACCCTAAGGAGCTTCGCCCCTAAAATGTATAGTGCATCGTACCGGCCCTCCCCTCGTTGGCTTTTGTACGAAGATGCGAAGAGAAAACGTGACGCACGCAGAAGCCGAAGCATGTGGTACTTTCAAAATGGCGGTTCGTGCAGGTTGTGACAGCCTCGGAGATGTCAGTGTGATGTCCCCTCTTGGTTTGCATAGAAAAAATTTGAACGATGGCACGATACGGGAAGGTCTCCCACACTTTTTGAGTAAGCGATGCTGCAGAATCAAAGACTCCGCTAGTTTAGAAGGAAAGTGGTGAAATGGTTTAAAGTTATCCGTCTCATTACTGCAAAATCAAAGTTAAGAAAGCCAAAGTCAAGCATCAAGAACATGTCGCATCTTTATCACGTGGAGTGGGTACATTCCACTACACGTGGCTACCTACCTACCTACCCACTACTACTACTACTACTACGACTACAGAGGAGGGACAGACCCACACCCTAAGGAGCTTGCATGATTTTGCATGGGTGCGCGCTTATGTGTGCATGTGTTTGGAGCGAACTTAGAGTTTATTAGAACACTTATAGCCGATTACTTGTTTTCATGTGGGCGCTGTGCACATTTTGATGACGGCTAGCAAACGAAACCGAATGAGAAGAAAAAAAAGCTGTGGATGAATCCGTTCTGGCAAACGTTGTCCGAGCCGATTATATATGTGTTTAAAACGATGACTGCAATAAATTTTCAATGGAAGAGCAATTTTTCTCCTCCAAACTTATGTTTCATAAGGAGATACTAAATCCTAGTATTCCGCGATGGATGGGGCCTCACGTGTTTAAGCACCGTCCGCGAACCACACGGACGAAAAATGCCAAGGTGTTTTCACATCCTTATTCTGTTGGCCGAGTACTCATGTTTCACGTAATATCCTTTCAAACCGGTCATCAAATGTAGTGTTGGCGTACAGAAAACTCGGTGAGTTTGTTGGAGTCCATTACGGAAAGCTTTGAGCGTGCACACAACAAAGAGTAAGACGACAAAAAAGTTATGCGTCTTCCCTTACGTCCTCGTTTGTTGTGCGAGCACTGCTAATTTGCCAGAATGCAACCTCTTTGTTCAGCAACTTGATCGCAGTTCAGATCATCTGTAACTGCGTGACGAAAAAATTGCTGCAGATCCACAAAATGAATGCTGATGATGAAGCGAAGCCCCATTGACGAAATGAATAAACGATATATAGAATGTTGGATGGACGGACGGACTGACGGATGCACGGACGGACGCACGGACGGACGGACGCACGCACGGACGGACGGACGGACAGACAGATGTACGGACAGAGTACGGTCTATTTTAAACCTATATGCTCGCTATGAACGCTCTGTGTATGGTATATGTAACGGCTGTGTTTCGGTCCGACGGGGGAGCTACGACAACCGGCGTCAACGGACATCGTGAGAGCCTAAAGAGCTTCGCTCCTAAAAAGATCACCGACGATTACGATACCTGCCTAATGCGAATTCTGAGAGCAGCTGTTTAGGTGTTTTCATTTTGCAATAAGTTGAGGCAAATGCTTCTGCTTCGGCGGCACGCACCTTTGGATTCTGGCGTCGGCAGCGTTGAGCCTCTGCTCGGGCAGCTCCTTTAGCAGCAGCGGCAGACGACGCACTTACACCAGTTACGTCGCTTATTGTTCGGAAAGAACTGGCCGAGACTATTTTGTATATAGGTATGCAGTTTACATTAAAGAGAGAACGCCGTGAGTAGCGCGACTGGCGCGGACAATTTCGTGTGTACATACTGCCAATGAGATATTTGTGCCTTTGGAACTGAATTGTTTTGAACACACCATATTTCCCCCTTTCTGGGAACATTGAAAAAAAATATCAGCAGGTTCCCCTAGTGGCGCAATGCTGAACAGCAGCGCTTGTGGCCGACCTAGATACTAGCAAAGTCTTAATTAGCGTATTCTTAATAATCAAGGTCTTAATCGGCATGATCCTAATTACCGTGTAGTCAATTACGACGGTTCTGGTGAGCAAAGTGCCTAATTATCAATATCATAATTAAATTACTTGCATTAGACCAGCCTTAAGTAGCATTGACTTAAATATCACGGTTCTGATTATAATGGCCCTTATTAGCATGATGTTAGAGCAATCTTTATTACGAAAATTCCAAGTAACACGGTCTTGTTTTCAATGTCTTCATTAGCAAGACTATGATTATCACGGTGTTTATTAACGCTGTCTAAATTAGCCAGGTCTAGGAAGGAAAATGAGAGAGAGGAAAGAGAGGTCTAAATTAACACGGTCTCAATCGGCACGGTCATACCTGGCAAGGCTCTCTCTCTCCCTTTGTTCCTGTCTGTTTCCTTCTTTCTTTCTCTCTTTCTCCCCTTTCTCTTCCATTTATCTGTCCTGTGCGTTTTCTTTTTATTTTTTTTTGTTTCTTCAGAAGGCGCAAGTATTCAAAAAACGCCTACATTGCACATCCATCGTGTCAACCTCAATGCCTGTGCTGGCCAAATGCCTTATTATCTGCCAAGTTACTAGATGATACAGACAAATGTGCTATAACTATCCTCATTTTTCTCAAATGTACGTCGCCAAGAACAAACTGTCTTATAGTCAATCCTAAGATGAAGAAGAGAACGAAGGGAGAGCGTGCCTGCCACGTTATTATGTCACTGCGCCTAGCACGAGCTAGGCGCAGCGACGCAAAAGTGTTCTGGTCACGCGAAACGACGAAACAAAAAGCTTAAGCAGTGCCGCTGTTAAATAAATTTGCCATTCTCTTCCTCTTTCCAAGTTCATGTTGCTGGAGCACTGAAGTACTCCAGCAACAGGCGTACTGCTAGAGTACTGAAGTCAACTAAAAAATCCCTGTGTCAAGAGAAGGTACCCATAACCCGCATTTACAGCGTTAATATATTGCCTCCCCCTTAGGTATAACTGCCAATTGGGCGTGTTAGTAAAGGTTCATGACGAAAAAAGCGCTACTTGCACGAAGACTCAGAAAGAAGTAAGTGCGCTTACTAGCAATTGAAATTCTTTTATTCAGGAAGAACGTTCTTACATGTGAATCACACAAGCGCACGTCACCATATACCATGCTTGTCATCTGAAAACATTGTGGATACCCAACAGACCGCAAAAAAAAAAAATCGCATACATCTGGGAAGCACGTGTTCAACCACTGAATAACAAGAAAGGCACTTAGGTAGGGTTTATCGAGAAAAGGAAACTCAGCATCTGAAAGCAGTAAAGACGCCTGGCTGACACACTTATCCCCTCCCTTCTTAATTCGAAAGGCTTCCATTATTTCCCTTGTCGTTCGCCGTGTGTGCTTATCAATGAGTACTGTGTCAGAAAGCTTTGGCTGGCATGCAATTTTTGCAGTGCATCGCTAAGTGCGAGTACGGGGTCCCCATAAGCGAGCTCTGGTGTACGCGAAGGCGCGCATTGAAGCAGCGGCCAGTCTGGCTGATGTATTCCTTGCCACATGTGAAAGGAATACCATACACATTTTTTTTGAATAAACAAGCCTTCTGCCATTGTTTAATGTCACATCCATCATTTTCTTCTGTGCTTTTCTTTACGGCCACATCAGCCTACATTGTGAGTACATTGCGGCCACATTGCGGATACATAAGCTAGGCGTACCTTTTGTCCAACCTCCGTGAGGTCTCCAGCCGGAAATCCAGCCATGTCCTTGAGGAGGTCGCAAGCAGACAGGACCCTATTGTACAGGGACACGTCGTGCGGCTTCCCGAATAAGATGTTGTCCCTTATAGACATGTTGTAGATGCATGCACTCTGCGGCACGCACGCTAGGGTGCCCTGCGAGGAAAAGACTCGATAGTGAACGTGGACCCCGCAGAAGTTCCTTGGCTGCTCAGTCTGAGAAGTGTGATAGCCACTGAACATAGGCGTGCACACGCCCCCCCCCCCTCCCCCCTATGGACCTAAGAGGGGGGGGGGCGCAAAGCCAGCCCCATACATTGACAAAATAGAGAGGGGGAAGGCGCTGCGACTCGGGGGGGGGGGGGGGGGGCGCAATGTCAGCCCCATACATTGACATAATAGAGAGGGGGGGCGCTGCGAAGAACCTTGGCCCCCCCCTGAAGGGGAACCCTGCGCACGCCTATGCCACCGAGTGATACAATAGAAGTCTCAGACAATTTTCTGCGATATATGTTCTATTCATTCATTCATTCATTCATTCATTCATTCATTCATTCATTCATTCAGACATAAACAAAAGTACATGCTGCAGCCCTATGTGCTCCAGTGGGCAGCGTCGTCTTCTTCTCTCACAACATCAGAATGGGTAAGGTCCTTCCCTGGCTAAGGTTAAAAAGTTGGCTCGCTCTCCCGCATTTTAGACTAGATGTAAGTACGAAATGTCAACGGGCAAATCACATTCCCTGGGGATGATACTAATCACAATCTTAACATGGGCATAGTGCATGTGCGCGAAGGCACATCACACTCGACAATACCAAGCCACTCCATGCTGTGCAGTCGTCCGTATACATGAACGCCATTGTTTTGCGTCACTGAGTGGGATAGGCACGTTTTAAAGACGATAGTCTTTCTTGGGATACTTCAACGCAAAAATTTTGGTCTGGCTGTCTGTCTGTCCGTGACCCGATTCAGCTCCTCGGCCAAAGTTTAACCACTTTCTGAACGCCCAGCCATCTTGAACTGGTGTTTGCGTTCATACTTGTGAACATATTCGATCAAAAAAGCAAATACTACGCATACCTGAGGCACAACATTAATATGTAAGTATCAGGTCGTGTGTCCTTTTATTAGAAAATACATAGGTACGCAATTCTAACGACCCTAGTGTTTTTTAGGCTGCGCTGAAAATGCGACGCTGTGCATGAACTGCGGCGCTTTGCACGAAAAAGCCCTGTGCCGACGATAAGGTGCTGCCGCTGGCAGTGGCCCTTGGTCACGGTGTAATGCCCTTGGTTCAGCACAAGCTCATGTTTTTCAATGGCGTCCATATCTCGCGCAGCGCCTCCTCTATTTTATCAACGCCAGCCAGATGCGGCCAATTCAACGTAGAGTAGGCGCTGTCTGAGGCGGCCGGCACAAGACTATCGTCTTTCGACGACATTTGCAGCGAAGCATGCAGATACGCGGCCAATTTTTTTGAGTTGAGCTAATGTGGTTACCACTGGCGATAAAGTCGTAGTAACCACTAACCAGTGACGTTTGTTAACTTACTTTGGCGCAGCATTGCGCCCCAAACTGACCCAATGCCCAACGCACACACCTATGCGACCACGCGCACTCACCGTCACCCTGAAACAGCCGCTGATTTTTTGTACGTCGCCTTGAAGTGAGCTCAGCAGGGTCGATTTTCCGCTTCCCACGGAGCCCACAATGCCAACCAGGCAACCAGGCTCGACTTTCAGGCTCACATCACGTAAAGCAGCTTCCATACATGCACCAACGGATGTTTCTGCGTTGCTCCACGTGAATGAGCAATCGTCCAACCAGATGGACCCTAGGGATAGATGAAAATGTCGCTATTTCATTCAGCGCTGAGACCATTCCAGCGCCAGCAGCGTATATTAGCGACCGGGAAACGTTTGCACGTTAAAGGGGCCCTGCAACACTTTTCTAAGTAGCCATGGAATGAACTCACTAAAGGAGCTTATTGCCTGACAAATGCACCGCTGCAAAAATTTTTAGAATCTATCCAGTACCAGCGGAGTTACAAGATTTGCGGCACGCTGCAACTGCATTCTCTCTCCTCTCGCCCCGACGAAAGCGCTGGAAGCTAAGCAGGGAGGGATGACACGGGGGAAGGAAATACGTCACACGCGCCTCGCGACCTTGAGCACTTTTTCTCTCTTTTTTTTTCTTCGAATACGCTGCTTATCAGTGTGATCGCGCGCGCACGCGTGGACAAGTCGCGGCCTCCCGCGGCGGCCCCAGTAACGACCGAGCGCGCCATGCTCAAATCAGCCAATGGCTGATGCAATGGCTGAATGGCTGTGACGAGTGATTTTTGAGCTTGTAGCGTCATTTGTCGAGAGAAGAGAAAGCAATTTTTATCTGACTTTGAGAATTTATTGTGAATTCCATGCCGCGTGCTGCGCTATAATATTGTCACGTGGTCGTGACGTCGACGAAGGCTACAGTCGGCGTGTCAAAGAAGAAACTCTTTATTAGGCCGAACTTGTGGCCGGAAAACTGAAGGTCAGGCTACAGCACTACACACTGGCAGTGATAGCGGCGAACAAAGCGTCGGCCGTCGATCAAACTGTACATCGCTGGAACGCGCCGGCTTTTATAACGCACGCGTCGAACATTCTAGCCTTATCACTAGTCGTCGCGGAAGCTCTGGAATAATCTTGAGTGTTAGCGTCTTGCGTGCAATCTTAACAGAACGATCTACTACAAGCGAGAAGCTTCTGGAACAATAAGGCGCGGTCTGCGCCGAGTACTGCTGATAGTCTTTGTGGGCGGAAACCGAATACAGTGAAAGAAACGCGCGTGGCAATGCCCCCCTCTGAAAAAGCATCGTCCCGATGCTTAAAACAGAACACGGGGGGGAAAATGCATGCAACAATAAATAAATCAAGAAAGCACAATAAACAATAAGCACAAGCAAGAAAGTCCAATGAAAAAAAGTAGAGTCCTCAGGTTCACTAACGCGCGTAAAACGGCTTGATGCGCACAACATGGACGACTTCAGGTCGCGCACGGCGCCGTTGAGAGTTCGTAATGCCGTCGGGGACAACCTCGTAGTCGAGCGTGCCGAGACGTCTAAGTACCCTGTACGGTCCGAAGTAGCGTCGCAGAAGTTTTTCACTTAGTCCGCGTCGGCGTATCGGCGTCCACACCCAAACACGATCGCCGGGCTGGTATTCCACGAAGCGTCGTCGAAGATTGTAGCGGCGGCTATCGGTCGTCTGTTGATTCTTGATCCGCAGGCGGGCGAGCTGTCGTGCTTCTTCGGCGCGCTGGAGGTAGGCGGTCACGTCGATGTTTTCCTCGTCGGTCACGTTCGGTAACATGGCATCGAGCGTCGTTGCCGGGCTCCTTCCGTAGACCAACTTGTATGGCGTCATCTGCGTCGTTTCTTGCAAGGCCGTGTTGTATGCGAAGGTCACGTACGGAAGGATGGCGTCCCACGTCTTGTGTTCGACGTCGACGTACATGGCCAGCATGTCGGCGATGGTCTTATTGAGACGCTCGGTCAGGCCATTGGTCTGTGGGTGGTACGCTGTAGTCCGGCGGTGGCTTGTGTGGCTGTACCTCAGGATTGCCTGAGTTAGGTCCGCCGTAAAGGCCGTACCTCTGTCGGTAATGAGGACCTCTGGGGCGCCATGACGCAGTACGATGTTCTCGACGAAGAACTTTGCTACCTCGGTGGCACTGCCCTTGGGCAGGGCCCTTGTCTCGGCGTAGCGGGTGAGGTAGTCCGTTGCCACGACGATCCATTTGTTTCCGGAATTCGACGTCGGGAACGGCCCCAGTAAGTCCATGCCGATTTGCTGGAACGGTCGGCGAGGTGGCTCGATGGGTTGCAGAAGTCCGGCTGGCCTAGTGGGTGGTGTCTTCCGTCGCTGACAATCTCGGCAAGTCTTCACGTAGTGGGTGACGTCGGCAGTGAGGCGAGGCCAGTAGTACTTTTCTTGTATCCTCGCCAGCGTGCGGGAAAATCCAAGGTGTCCAGCCGTCGGGTCGTCATGCAGAGCATCCAGGACTTCTGGACGTAACGCTGAAGGTACCACGAGGAGGGAGTCGGCCCGACATGGCGAGAAGTTTTTCTTTAGAAGAACGCCGTTCCGCAAGAAAAACGACTCCAGTCCTCGTCTGAATACCTTCGGAGCCACGGTGGCCTTGCCCTCGAGGTATTCTATAAGGCCCTTGAGTTCCGGATCGGCGCGCTGTCGTTCGGCGAAGTCATCAACGCTTAAAGTTCCCAAGAAATAGTCACCATCTTCGTCGTCCTGCGGCGGTGGATCAACGGGGGCACGGGACAGGCAGTCGGCGTCAGAGTGCTTTCGTCCGGACTTGTAAACGACGGTGATGTCGAATTCTTGAAGTCTCAGACTCCATCGTGCGAGACGACCTGAAGGGTCCTTCAAGTTAGCTAGCCAGCACAAGGCATGGTGGTCGCTCACAACTTTGAAGGGCCTTCCATAGAGGTAGGGGCGAAACTTTGACGTAGCCCAGATAATGGCAAGGCACTCTTTTTCTGTTGTGGAATAGTTGCCTTCTGCTTTGGAGAGCGACCGGCTAGCATAACTGATAACCCTTTCTTCTCCGTTAGTCTTCTGCACAAGAACGGCGCCGAGTCCTACGCTGCTTGCGTCGGTGTGGATTTCCGTCTCGGCGTATTCGTCGAAATGCGCAAGTATCGGATGCGTCTGCAGGCGTCGTTTCAGTTCCTGAAATGCTTGAACTTGCGCCGTTTCCCACCGGAACTCGACGTCAGTCTTCGTGAGCTGCGTTAGTGGCTCGGCGATCCTTGAAAAGTCCTTGACGAAGCGTCTGTAATAGGCGCACAGGCCGAGAAATCGGCGAACCGCCTTCTTGTCGGTGGGTGGCGGGAAGGCGGTGATGGCAGCTGTTTTCTGCAGGTCTGGGCGCACTCCAGTCTTGCTGATCACGTGACCCAAAAATAGGAGCTCCTCGTACGCGAAGCGGCACTTTTCCGGCTTCAGGGTTAGTCCGGAGCTCTTGATTGCTTCAAGTACTGATTCAAGACGCTCGAGGTGTTCGTCGAAGTTCGAGGAAAACACAACGACGTCGTCCAAGTAAACGAGGCATGTTTGCCACTTCAAGCCAGCCAGTACTGTATCCATAACCCGTTGGAAAGTCGCAGGCGCCGAGCAAAGGCCGAAGGGCATGACCTTGAACTCGAACAAACCGTCCGGTGTAATGAAGGCAGTTTTTTCTCGGTCTCTCTCGTCGACTTCGATTTGCCAGTAGCCCGTCTTGAGGTCCATCGAGGAAAAGTACTTGGCGTTGTGGAAGTCGATCTAGGGCGTCGTCTATTCGTGGGAGAGGATACACGTCTTTCTTTGTGATTTTGTTCAGGCGACGATAATCGACGCAGAAACGTAGGGTCCCATCTTTCTTCTTCACTAACACCACAGGCGACGCCCACGGACTCTTTGAAGGCCGGATGATGTCGTCGCGAAGCATTTCGTCGACTTGTTTCTTTATGGCCTCGCGTTCTCGCGCCGAAACTCTGTACGGGCTCTGACGAAGTGGCCTGGCACTTTCTTCGGTTATGATGCGATGTTTTGCGACTGGGGTCTGTCGAACTCTTGACGACGATGAAAAGCAGTCCTTGTATTGCAGGAGCAGGGTTTTGAGCTTTTCCTGCTTATGCGTCGGAAGGCGCGCGTTAACGTCGAAGGCTAGTTGATGATCTTCGTTCGTCGTAGTAGCTTCGATAGACTCGGCGAGGGTGAAAGCGTTGCTGGCTTCCACAATTTCTTCGATATAGGCAACCGTCGTGCCTTTGCTCACGTGCTTGTATTCGTTGCTGAAGTTCGTGAGCATCACTGATGTTTTCCCTCCTCGCAGCTCGGCTATTCCTCTGGCGACGCAAATCTCGCGGTTGATTAACAGGTGCTGGTCGCCTTCAACGACGCCTTGAAGGTCTATTGATTTTCGAGTGCCGACGGAAATGCTGACGCTGGAGCAGGGGGGAATGGTGACTTGGTCTTCGAGCACATTCAAGGCGTGCTTCCCTGACGGCGTGTGCGGCGGTAGTGCTTTTTCGGTGGATAGCGTTATCGACTTGGATCTCAGATCGATGACTGCTCCGTGAAGGCCTAGGAAGTCCATACCAAGGATGACATCTCTCGAGCAGCGCTGTAGGACGACGAAGCTCGCGGGATAAATCCGGTTGTTAATGGTGACTCTCGCTGTACAGATTCCTGCCGGCGTTACTAGGTGGCCTCCGGCTGTCCGTATTTCAGGGCCTTCCCAAGCAGTCCTCACTTTTTTCAACTTCGCGGCGAACGTCCCACTAATGACGGAATAGTCGGCTCCGGTGTCGACGAGAGCTGTGACATTGTGGCCGTCGATGAGAACGTCGAGGTCGCTAGTCCGTCGCCTTACGTTGCGGTTAGGTCGCGGCGTCGGATCACGGCTATGTCGAATTGTTGCGCTGCTTCCATGCTGCGTCGTCAGGTTTTCCTCAGTCCGCAAGCTTCCGTCGGCAGCGCTCTGTCTGCTTCGCGTCGTGTTCAGCGGGTTTCGTCGCGGCGTCGTCGTCGGCGGAGGGTCTTCGTTAGTTCGTCGTACAGCAACCGCACCTCCAACGGTTGCTGCCCCTAGTTTTCCGGGTACGGGCTAGGCGACCGGCCCCGGTTTGGGCCAGTGTACTGCCGGCGGTGCGGCGACATGTAGCGGCCGGGCGATGGTGAACGCGATGACCGTCGAGGTGCCTGTTCAGTGCTGGTCAAGTAGTCGGCGATGTCGCGTGGCCGCTCGCCGTGCTGTGGGGGCGCTGCGTTGACGGCGAAGCCGCGTAGGCCCATTTGGCGGTACTGGCAGCGGCGGTATGTGTGGCCGGCTTCTCCACAGTGGTAGCACAGCGGGCGGTTGTCAGGGGCCCGCCAAACGTCGGTCTTCCTCGGAGCGTAGCGCTGGCCGGTTGGCGGGCGGTATGGCGTCGATGGTGATGGCGGCGGAGTCTGGCGGCGGAACTGTTGTGGTGCAGCTTCATGACGCGGCCTTGGGGGGAGCGTTGCGGCGGACTGCAGCGGCGTAGCTCATAGCTTCCGGCTGAGGCTGCGGTGCTTCGGGTATTCCGAGCGACTGTCGAACTTCCTCGCGGACAATGTCTGCGATCGAATCCACTTGAGGTTGTGGCGAAGGCATCAGCCTGCGCAGTTCCTCCCGCACGATCGCTCGTATAGTCTCGCGCAAGTCGTGCGATTGAAATGACTGAACCTCGCCGTAGTTCGTCGTCGGAATGCGGCGGTTGTACTGCCTCGTACGCATTTCGAGGGCCTTTTCAATCGTCGTGGCCTCTGAGACGAATTCCATGACCGTCGTGGGTGGGTTGCGTACAAGGCCGGCGAACAGTTCCTGCTTAACTCCCCGCATCAGGAAGCGAAGCTTCTTCTCCTCGGACATAGCGGGGTCAGCATGACGAAACAGGAGCGTCATTTCTTCTGTGTACATCCCGACGTTCTCATTTGGGAGTTGTACACGGCTCTCCAGCAAGGTTTCGGCTCTTTCCTTCCGGACGACGCTTGTGAAGGTCTCCAGAAATGCGGCACGAAAAAGGTCCCAGGTCCGGAGTGTGGCCTCTCGGTTCTCGAACCATGTCCGAGCGGAATCTTGCAGGGCAAAATAAACGTGCCGCAACTTGTCATCGTTGGTCCAGTTGTTGAAGATGGCGACGCGGTCGAACCGTTCAAGCCAGCTCTCCGGGTCTTCGAGTGGTGAACCGCGGAAAGTTGGCGGCTCCTTGGGTTGCCGGAGCAGGATCGGTGCAGGCGGCACAGGGGTGGTCATCGTCTCTGCAGTAGTGGTCGTCGCCTTGGTCTTCCGAGTCTGGTCAGGTAGAAGCCCGTACTCTGGAGGTAGCCCTCGTTCGCCTGCGGCTAGCTCGCTGATCGAAGCTGGCGTCGATGTCTTCTTCACGACGTGGGCTTGGCTCACGGCTGGAGGGGGGGCGTTCGGTGCATGGACCAGGAAGCACCTCCACCAGATGTCACGTGGTCGTGACGTCGACGAAGGCTACAGTCGGCGTGTCAAAGAAGAAACTCTTTATTAGGCCGAACTTGTGGCCGGAAAACTGAAGGTCAGGCTACAGCACTACACACTGGCAGTGATAGCGGCGAACAAAGCGTCGGCCGTCGATCAAACTGTACATCGCTGGAACGCGCCGGCTTTTATAACGCACGCGTCGAACATTCTAGCCTTATCACTAGTCGTCGCGGAAGCTCTGGAATAATCTTGAGTGTTAGCGTCTTGCGTGCAATCTTAACAGAACGATCTACTACAAGCGAGAAGCTTCTGGAACAATAAGGCGCGGTCTGCGCCGAGTACTGCTGATAGTCTTTGTGGGCGGAAACCGAATACAGTGAAAGAAACGCGCGTGGCAATATTTGGCTCGCGTGTTCTCGGGAGCCTCGACTACCGATTGGCAGCGTTTTCTGACCATGCTCAAAAAGTGTGGCAGGGACCCTTTAACTTTTTTCGGGTTCGCTTTTCCCTGCGTGAGTCGCATAGTGCCTAAAACATTTTACACGAAAATGAGAATCCAGCATAACATTACCCTATGATACTAGACAAGATTACCGAAACAAAGGTGTGGTCTTTGGTAGCCACCCCGTCTTACAACTGAACGAGCGTAGGCTAGGGCGTGTTTGTAATCTAGCTTACTGTTTTAGCGCGATTGTTAACAAAACAGAGGACAGAAGACCGAAACGGACACAGAGCTAACTTCCAACATTTGATTTATTTCTGAAGGCGCCACTTGAATAGATTGGCTGAGAAGTACACTCAGGCGCGTTTGTAGGAAATAAGATATGATAAGAAAACAGCAACTTGAAAGAACGTGTACATCTTGGATTACAGCGTAATGACAGCGAGTTTAGTGAACACTAACAGTTTCCAAGGTGAGGAGGTCTGAAGGTAGGAAGAGGTCTGAAGAAACTCCCATTCTTTACTTTGTCAGTTCAACTGAGGGCCGGCTAACATACGTCTCCCACAAGCTAGCAATTTCTAATGCTTCGGTATATTAGGAAAGAAGCCCGGCGCAAACGACACAGGAAATTATCCAAGCATCGGAGATTGCCAAGCTTGCGAGACACGTGTGTTAGCACACCATCAAGTGAACTGACCGCGAATCTGAGTGTGTTCAACGCGGACAGTGACCTGACGTCTTTGACATATCTTCAGACCTCATCATCGTGCAGATTGTCAGTGTTAATTAAACTCATTGTCATTATGTTGTAACCCACGATATACACCTTCTTCCAAGTCAATGTTTTCATGTCATATCTTATTCCCTACAAATGTGCCTGCGTGCGGTGCTTTTCAGCATATATATTGTGCCACGCCTTCAGAAATAAATCAAATGTCGGAAGTTAGCGCAGCGTCCGGGTCGTTCTTATGTCCTCTGTTAAATGCGAAGCACTTCTTAGCGAACCAGACAAACTTCGACCGTTTGTATCTATCTATCTATCTATCTATCTATCTATCTATCTATCTATCTATCTATCTATCTATCTATCTATCTATCTATCTATCTATCTATCTATCTATCTATCTATCTATCTATCTATCTATCTATCTATCTATCTATCTATCTATCTATCTATCTATCTATCTATCTATCTATCTATCTATCTATCTATCTATCTATCTATCTATCTATCTATCTATCTATCCAGCCGCCCACGATTTCGTGCTCTCGTGGCCGTCTCTTTGACTTTGCCTGTGCCTAAATTAGCATGGAAGGACACTAGCGTATCACGATCACGATGCTTCTCGCGTACGTTCATGAAACCCTTTCTTTTGGTCACGCGTCGCACATACCCGCATACCACGGCCCATGGAATGCGGATATGCGCCACAGAATAGACTTGAAATATTAACACGATAGTTTTCGGGAAACCGTGTCGCAGAAAATCCATGTGCCGGCGTTCTCGGTGAGCGCAAAATCGTGATGGACGGGTAAATATCATGGTTCCAGGTGGACTCTAACCTAGAATTTTTCTGCGTGCCAGTCGAGTATTCTCCCACAGAGCCACGCCTGCACTCGAAACCGCTTCGGAAAAACTAATGTCGGGTCAACGTCAACTGTGGTTCAAGTGTTTACTATCCCGATTATTTAACAATGTAATAAACATTACATTGTATATTCTCAAGCTATACTCAAGCGTTGGTAGACCCTGTAGGAAAACGCCGATGACCGCCACTTATGATATGCCGATCATCGCACCGTGGCGTGCTGTTTGCTTCGGTGGAACTGACGCCTGTGCTGGAACGTGAGCGCCTAGGTTACGACCGATCATAGGCTACCCTTTGGGCGCCAATGTATACGTGCCTGGTATGCCCTCAGTATTCCCACAAATACTTAATGTACAAAAATACGTTGATGCACCTCGTGACGCTTGCCTCCAAGTAAAATAAAACAAAAAAAAGTTGGCAGGCAGCTACTCGGTGACTACTTCGCACCGCATCGGTTCCCACAATGCGTGGGATCTGCCGTAATTTTCATCATGACAAGCGCGCTAAAACTGAAAAATGGCCAATTGAAAATTTTCGTGCCAGCACCCTATCAAGGCGGCACCCATTCGGCGCTTTGTGTTGACCGGTCAGCGTCTGGGAAACCGACCCCGCACAGAGTTTGCGGTACTCGAGTCTCTCAATCAAGATGGTATCGGCCTCGAGATCGAATACAGTGGGCACCTCTCGGCGAACGGATGAAACCCCGAAGTGTGGATGCGGGTGGCCCGTTGCCGCTCCAGCAGCACTGTGTGTTGTGTTTGTTGTTCGAGAATTCCCGGTGGAAGGTGACGAGGATGGTTTGCTCGACATTGAGTGAACTCATTTTGTTTCCCTTTTTGCAATGGAAAGCCGTAAAATCTATCGCGTTTATTGCGATAGGAATTATATGGACGGTCTCGACGGGTTTTTGCCGTCGCCGTCACCGTCATGTCCCGTATAAAGTTCAAATGAATGAGATCCCCTAGCGCATCGTACGTTCTACACGCGGGTAATACCGCGCGAGCGGGGGGCGACGAACGCGTATGAAGCGGAGATCAAACGAGCGGGCCCATCTCCGTCGCTCCGAGGCACACGCGATAAGACCCCATCGCCTGTTAGACCAGTCGTGAAATGCTCAAGCACATAGGAAACGCCCCGCCCATCTTTAACGAGCGCGAAAAGACGCGAGGGGGGTTGCTCGAGCAGCAACTGTGAACTTTTGATTTTACGGACGCGGTCACCATCGCTGGCGCGCGCGCTATTTCGCTCTCTCGTCAGCCATAAGCGGGCGGCTTGTATACCTTTCTACGTGTTGCTCTCTCAACGCGGAGAGTGTGCGAAAAGTGTCCCTGGAGCGACGGTATTGTCTTACACGGGCGTTTTGCGAAGTTGCGTGAGATCGGATCCAACAGAGTTAGCTGCCAGCCTCGCTTCGTATATTACAATTTGTCGCTATCGCATTCATTGTTTCACCCTTGCGGCGAAAATGTTACTTTTTGAGTAGCAATGCGAAAAGCCTGTGTTTATTGCTACCGCACCGCTCACGCTTGTCACCTTTTAACGTGTTGTGAGGCTAACATTCGTTATTCTGCGTCACAGTACCCTTGCCTCTCTAGTGATGCAGAACTATCGATGGTACTATCGATACTATCGATAGTTGAGTCATTATCGAAGTATCAATGGTAGAAGAAGCTATGGATAGCGCCATCGATAGTAAGTTTGATAGTACTATCGATAGTATAAAATCAACCGCGCGGGCTCATAGCAGCATAACTTGATTCTCTGGGTGTGTGGTAGTATATGGTGGAGCAGCAGAAGCAGGCAGAAGGGCATGAAAATAGACATACTTTGCGTTACTTCAGTACAATGATTGGTTGACACATGAATATTGAGCTGAACTGTTCAGCGTTAGCAGAAAGGAAGCCGTTACATGCGGTGGAACTGCGCGGCTTCAAACTTATATTGCATTTTGTGATTTAAGAATAAAAATATCAAAAGCTAAGTTTTTAATTGTAAGGTGGAACTGGTTACTTTTGAATATGAATTTATTTATGGACATATTCCGGCATTTTGATTGCGGCAATAATTTTTTTTCTTTCGCCAGAAGATTGCTCATAAATTAAGCGAACTAAGTACTGGTTATCGCAAATGATTTGTCAATATCGCCGCCCAACAACATCATAATTATTCACAGTTCTATTGGTTATACTATCGGCAGCAATACTCCTTATGGTACTATTCATTGTATTGTCGATACTATCAATAGTCCATCGATAGTAGCACTATCGATAGTTTGTTTACACTATCGATAGTTTGAAAAAAAACTATCGATACTATCGATAGTCCATTTACCGATAGTTCTGAATCACTACTCTGAACCCTTGCCTCTGAAGTTGTTACGGTGGGCCACATCACTGCATTCAGTGCAGTCACTTCTGCGTGCTGCTGTGATGGTTTCGTGCACTTTGCGCATTCGTGATCCAGTCTTTCGAATTGAAAAAAAAAGGGAGGACACTTCACATTCGCATTCGAGAGTAGAACGCGATAGCGCAATTGGGCCCAGTGCGCATCGCCTACTCAATTGCTAGCCTGGTTTCGGTTCTTGGTGCACGCCTCAACCGTGCCGCAAGGAAACGAACGTCTGTGCAAGTAACACTGGCCGTATCAAGCTATCCTAGAATGCTTACTGCATGTACAGTTGTTAAGTGCCCACTACGCCATAATTCTTCCTTTTGAGAATCAGCGAAGCGTGTAGAAAAACCCCACTATTCGCCCGCATAGTGCAAATACGCCACTATGCGCCCGCGGAAAAGCCACTATGCGCCCGCAAGTCAACACGCAAACCTACGCAGCTGCTCACTTCGTTTTTGCAGCTGATGATGATTAAATGTGTGAGTGCTTTGTAGTGGGTGGGCCTTTAAAACGCCCACTCGCTGTCCAATTTCACGTGTTTTGAAGCCTGGCGCGATTCTACGCATCTGCCACGCAATATTACGTGCGTTAAGGATATTACTTCCACTACACGACCTTAACGCAGTGTTTTTTCAGAAGCAGTATCAACTACGAGCGTGTCGCTGTGGTAGAACACCTGCCTGCCATGCAGACGGCCTCGGTTCGATTCCCATTCGAACCAGAGTTCTTTTATTATCTATTTTATTTCCATGTTTCAAGATTTCTCGGTCATGGACAAGATGATGAATTTTCGCTCACAACCAACGACGCTGACACTACAGCCGACACCTCAATTTCTGCAAAACGAGTTCTTTGACGCTATCGCGTTAAAAACTAACGGAAAGTGTCCTTCAACTTGACTGACGAGACAAAAATAGTAGAATTGAACTGCTCATACCCTGCAGGGTGCTAATATAATCTCAATTTGGTCGGATATAGTTTGTAGCGGGGCGTATCGCAATTTGTTTTATCGCACCTTGCCAGCGAGCTTTTACTGATGAAATATAGGCTGCAAGACCGTCAACTTTTGGCAGTATGTCAGGGCTGAATAATTTCTGGAAGCTCCATACAAAGATTCAGAGAAAAAAAGATATCAGCATGAGCAGTGGTGATTAACTTAATAACACTTAGCTTATGTGGTTCGTCCGTCTCTGGCTCGCCAAACAATTTTCTTTTTCCTCTGTATGAGATTATGCCCAAAGTTAACCAGTTTCGGTGCTGATATTTTGTACTTCGAAACACAGAGAGCACTTCTCGTATAGGCTGAGTAAGCGACACGGAAAACACGCTAGTTACAGTAAGGCTCGGTGACGTTCTTTTCAAAAGCACTCTTCGCTAGCGCAAACAAACCTTGCATTCACTGGGAAGGTGGAAGTCGAAGGATGCAGAACGAATTGCATGCTTGAAGACTCGATTAATTTACTTTCGCAAATACGCCAAACGTTTTCAAATCATGACTGGCAGCCCTGGTCAAGCCGCCTCGATCTTTCGCGAACGGCAAGGTGTTCACGCAGCAGGAACTACGCATACAAAAAAAAAAACATTAATGCGCATATTATGTTGAATTCCAATGGCAGATCGCGAGCGCCCGGCCGGATCGCGAACGGAGCGCGTAGATCCGAGCGGGATTGCTCTCGTCAAATCTGCGACTGGAACGCGTGCGCCTTGACGGGAGCAGTCGGTAGACGGAAATCTTGCGAGGGGGGCGTGATAGGGGGCAAGGGGGGAAGGGGGCGAAGCGTTTTACTGGTCATCCATGGCTGCCCGCGACTGTAACACCCGGCCTGACGGGACAAAATGCGGGCGGACAGAATACGTCACGCGAACTTCCGGCGAAATCCGCCGATTTCGGCGGAGCAAGAATTCTTGCTCCACGGAGCAATCCGTAATCTGCGGTTGCTCTCAATCTGCCATTGGAACGCACAATTCACGCTCCCAACCTGCCATTGGAATGTGACTACTCCACTCAGAGCAGAAAAAGTTGATCTGGATCTACCATTGGAATTCAACATTACACCCTAAGATTGAGAAACGTGTCATCCTATTTCACTGAGCATCAGCCCTTCACGGCACCGAATGCTTAAACCCACCGTGGTCTAATTGATCACTGCGCACCATCGCAAGGCGCCTCGCGGTATGACGACACCTGACAAACCACTCTCGGCGATGTTCCGGGTCACCGATAGGTAGGAATAAAAACTCATCTCTAACTCTGTGCATTATGTACGGCACAGAGGAACCGAACAAAAGCTCCACGTGCAACGCGAAACACTTTTGACAGCTACGGAGCGAGAACGACTATATACACTCTAAAACGTTTTCCGGAGTAACTGCACAGTTACCCCGAAAAGGGCGCTTTTTCCCCCCCAAGGGACAAACTTTGTGCAAAGGTTTGCACACGACACGGCAAGAAGGGCGCTTCGCTCCCTTGGGAGGAAAGCGCCCTTTTTTCCGTACAATGAGCAAAGAGAGAGAGAGAGAGAACAAAACAAAAAATGAAAAAAAAGGGGGGGGGCGCTTTCCTCCCAAGGGAGCGAAGCGCCCCTTTTTTTGGAGTAACTGCCGAAATGTTCGCGCCGTGTGCAAACGACCCATCGGTGCCTACATAAACCAGTTCCCTTCCAGACGGTGGCAAAGCGTGGTGTGGTGTAGTGGTTAGTGTACGCGCATGCTGACTTATTGGTCGTGAGTTCGAATCCCGTGTGTTTGCTGTGGATTTTCTGAAATTTATTTCTGAATCTGATACTTGTATATCGATTGTACATCTAAACAAAATGCCTGCTCAAACTTCAAAATGTTGGTTAAGTCAACCAAGAGCTGATTTTTCTTTTGCGCAAAGAGTAACTGTTGCTCCTTGAGGAGTAACCGCGAGCGGTGGAGTAACGGTTCGTCCCCTCGCAGTTACCCCCGATTTGGAGCAATGGGAGTGGCAGGTCAGTTACTCCTCTAAAGGAATAACCTCGACCCCCCCTTTTCCTCCTTTACTTTTTAGAGTGTAGAAGCAGCAGCCCCGTACACTTCCACACACCGCACGGGCGCCGTATTCACCTAAAGCAGCGACGGTGCTACCACCTTTAGGTGGATCTCGCGGTCCGTGGAAACCTGACCACGATTTTCCGGGAAGTGAATCACTCAGCACAGAAACTGTGCGCCGAAGATTTTCCCGAATCGCCGGATCCACTTGTTGAACGCGATCACCGGTTGACACTCGCTTCCTTCCCGCGTCGCCAGCATCGTCCTGCTTGACATTTCCCACACCACTGCTGCGTCTAGCCCTCACTCGTGAAAGTTGTGTAGCACACACAACTCATTCGTCGATAAGTCTGAGCTGCACTCCACCCATCAGCATGCAGAAATCAAATTACAGCACGCACTTCACACTTGGTGGCAAACTATATTGACTGAGGCACGTTTACACGCAGACTGCGCATTCAGAACTAAGAGCTGCGACATCATGAGGTAGGAGGGTGTACCAGAGCTATTTCGCACCTTACGTGAGCGTTGGGTCATTGGATTTGCACTGTGGTCACGGGACAAAATGCTGAACTTAGAACTGAAGTTCAAGAAAAAAATAAACATGCAAACTTGTTCTCTATGCCCCCCTTTTTAACCGGGCCTTAACACGTGCAACACGTGGTTATATTAGCGTTGTGTCAGCGTTGTAATTGTTATCTTTGAGAAGGACCGGAGGTTCAGTCGCACACAAGTGAGCGCCAAACTTGCTGATATGGAAAGCTTCGCTTATTTCCCTTTCCAACTTTTTGCGCTCTCTCCCCACTATTGAAGCATTCCCAAAATCTGTTAGTCCTTCACGCATGGCCGGCGATGAATAACTTCTTCTAGTAAACATCGCGTGTAAGTCCAGGCCTTTGTCCTGTTCGTTTCTACTCTTCTGCTCTCGTCTTAACTCGCTGGAACCCTTCGCACTGTCACTCGGTCGTGTAGCGGTTACGGTGTTCGGCTGCTGACCTGAAGGTCGCAGGGTTCGATCCCGGCCGCAGTGATTGCATTTTGATGGAGGAGAAATGCTATAGGCACGTGCATTTCGTGATGTCAGGCACGTTAAAGAACACCATATGGCAAAAATTTCCGGAGCCCTCCACTCGGGCGTGCCTCATAAAAACAGTGTGGTTCTGGCACGTAAAAGCTCAAAAATTATTATTAACGCTGTCACTTTCACCTGAAATATCTATAGCGTTAGCTAAAGACACCCGCTGGCTTCGTGATTTCGTTCATGGACACTCACCTTGAGGAAGTACGTCGTTTTCAGAAATACTGGCGTCCTCCATTCTTTCTGGTTCTGTGCATGCCTTGGAGATCCTCTTGAGCCCGAAAGCTGCCTGTGAACCCAAAGAGTGGTTCTCTCAACCCCAAATACATGCAATGATGTCACTCAACTATAATATTTTCTACTCTTCAGGTGCAACCGTAAGTTCTCAAAAGAAAGGACTCAAAGCGTTTTTATTCACTCAGACTCACTCGAGGAATATATTTTTTTGCTTTACGCTCACTCGGACTCGCACTCACCAAAATGTTTCTCAAGCGGACTCACTAGGACTCAAACTCACCGAAATATTACTCAGTAGGACTCACTCAGACTCAGACTTACCGCTTGGTCGTAGTCTGAATGAGCAACTCGATTCATGAGTGGATTTGGCGACCTATGTGGGCGAAACCGTCGTCGTTTCTTTCACACTAGCGTACTGCACATGACGGCACATGGGATCACATTTCTCTGCCTTGTAGAATAAGCCTTATTGCGTGGTTTGTTCCTGTATATTTGCTGCTTTCGTGCCTTCTATTTCTGGAAAAGCATATTTACAGTCCACGTATACGCCATCGTGCGACAGCCCTGTCAGTTGTTTTGACGACTGAGAATGTTGTTTATGCAACCTGCAGATATTTCAATCTGGTCGTTACGCCTTGGTTACGCTTTTTGCAAGAATAAAATAACATATTCTTGAACGCATATTTGCATACGCTTTACAGCCATGCAAAGTCGCAGCTTACCTTTCTATGCATGGTAGAATTTATAAACAAATCTCCCTTACAGGGCTAGCTGTTATGCGTTTACCTTCATAGCCATTTTTGGTGGAGATGTCCGCCACCCTTCGCAGCTGTAGCTCATAATGAGCAACCGAGATGTGCATATTCCACTGAGCTACGCCGGTGTTTGCAAAATGATTTCGAAAAAAAATTCACTGCTGCTACGTCCTATTCACGAGTAGCCACGTGAGCTGGTACACACCTGCACACATTGCGTTGTAGTCACGTTGTGTTGGACCAGTTTTTATACAATGTGAACTGCACAGTCGCGTAATTTTAATTATCTGAATCCTGGGTAACAGCGGCAAGCTCACGTTACCTGCACCTTTGCTAGCAAAAATTAACGGGAACACGGCTGAGGATCACGGATATACTATATGGCAACACATGGCCGAATAAAAGGGCGCGCACAAAAATTTCACCTATGTCCGTCTGCGTTTACTACGTTTTCCTGATTTATAAGGCTGCACTTCCGTGGAGTAGGATTGTGCGCTTCATACAACTTAGGTATGCAAAGGGATGGACAGAGAGAAAGTGCGGTATAACAAAGAAAACAACAAATTTTATTCTCACTTCAGCAACTAGTCAAGTGACCACTGTATAGCTTAATTAACCGTAGCCGACATACCAGCACAATGAGCCTGAGCATGGCAATAATGTTGCTGCAGGTTGGATCCAGAAGAGACAGGGTGTAGATGCAGCTGAACGAAAGGGATGCGGTCAGTTCCTTCCCAGGATTAAACATCGCCCATGTTCCGAACAGAATGATGGCCAACTGCACGGAATTTCACAAAAAAAAAAAAAAGGATTGTGGCGCACACGTTGGCATCTGCTCAATCATTTGTGAGCCATCTATTCATTGTGCAAGGAACGTATAATAGCGCTCCATAATTACAGCGGAGCTGTTTAAGATTAGCCAATCTCCGTGCCGCATCGACAAAAACTGTCATCATCATGAACGGCCTCTACCAAGCGCACAGCAGCGCGTAGCAAGTGCAACGCACTATCTTTGTGCTTTTCTTCATCTACCGCTTCACTTTAGGGAACGTTAAACCCCAGTAATGATTCATTATCACTCAACACGCCTGCCCAGCGTGCGCCCTCCCGTTGCGTCGATTTTTCCAGCGGTGGTGGCGGGGGGGGGGGGGGTGTTTAGTGGTTTAGAGGGGGGAAAGAGAAAGCCGCTAAGAGAACGAGCACAGAGACAGAGAGAGAGAAAGAAAGTGATACAAAAAAGGAGAAGGAGAGAAATAGTGAAAGAGAAAATGCTGGAAGAGAGAGAGAGAATGAGGTAGGAAGACACTGACACAAAACGGCATACAGGAAATAGGAAGCGAGAAAGAAAGAAAAAGAAACAGAAAGAGAGAGAAACAAAGAGCGAGAGAGAAACACCTAGTATAGTATAGCAAGGGGGCGGAAAGCAAAGGGAGGGTGAGAAGCAGTGGTGTGAGGGTGAGGAGGAAAGAAAGAAAGGGGGGGTGAAGCATGGCATTGGTCCTGACCAAACAACCATTCTGTTTCTTAACCACTGCTGCCTTGTTTACATCGGCAGTCAATGCAACGCTTGCCTCTGTAACAGAGGTCGACTGCGTGACATTGTTACCTGCCAATGGTTACTCAAGCTGGCGGTTCTTTACACTCTCAGCTAAGTCCTGAACAACATCCTGCACGCAAATGGACATTTCCTAATTCTAGCTGAAATGCCTCATCTAGCCAGCTCCCTAAAAAGAATTCATCCGTGTCACGTCATGGCAATGCCCGTTGGGCCAATCACAAACGAGTCATACCTAAATAGCCGCGTATAAACTGCTGATTCAGATTCGTTCCTTAAACTCCACACAAAAGCTATGCCTGGAATATCGCGTATACACCATACAGTCAGCGTGGAGCCAGGCTCGCTCGAAGCAGTCTAAGACTCTTCTGTGCACAATATTAACGAGAACTAACAGACAATGATGCCAATGAAAGTATACGCGATGATATTAAAAGTAATTGTAATGAAAATGTGAAGAAAAGTGGGTGAAAAGATAACTTGCCGCTGGCAGGGACAGAACGCGTCCGATACTCTGCCAACTGAGCTACAGCGGCGGCCATCCCTCCGGCCACTTTATAGGGTAATAGATGTGCATTTTAAACGTGGGAGTGTAAGTCAGCGCCGCCAGTAGTGATTACACACTCTTTTTTTCTGCCTGTTGGCGTCATGTAGCACGTGATCTTATTACGAGCTTGGCAGCTGACCAATAATCCCTCGCATACTACCTGATGGCATCAAGTTTGCCAGGACAACACCCTCGATATTAGAGACTCTTACTCTTCTGTGTAGTATGACGCGCCCTATTGCACACGACCGTTATTGAGAATGTTTCTCATAGAAAATATTACGTGCCATGTTTCGTCAACAATGGCTTCGCAATGGATTCCTTATTCCATAATTTATTCCATAATTTGAATTCCCTTAATGCCTTTAGCCAACAAAAGATGTGTGGGCATATACTTCCACTAGCCCGAAGACTCTTATTAAAAAAAAGCGATCTACCTGACGGCGGAATAAATTGATAACTAATAAACTCTCGTTTGTAGCTTAGTGACCCCAGTGTTGCGCTTCTGAGCTCGTGGACTTGGGTTCGACTCTAGGCGATGGCGGCCACATTCAGAAAGGAGCGATAATAAAAAAGAGTGTTCTTGTGCATTGATTGGTGTAGTTCTATGTCCTGCGCTAAATGCTGCTGCACTACTGTAAAACCTGAGGAAGTGGGTATCACGGGAACACAGCGATTCCCGTTCGTAGAGTTCCTACTCCTGCGCCTACCAAACCGTCGATGACGCCAATGTTAGCGGTAAACATGAAGTCTTTTTGCCGGCATGAGTAGAATCTTTTTATGGACATTCGCTAACTCGGTGTGCGATATGCGCGCTACTTTTGCTGCGCTTTTATCAACTTCCTACATGTTACGTCAGTTGAGATACGTGTCGTCTGGAGCGAGTTCCGTCGGGTTGTTTCGCCGTTAGGGAGTAGCGCCTGAGAAGAAATGGTGGGAGGAGCAGTCCCGTGCTTAGCGAGGCGGTGGCGCCCTCTCTAGCACGGCGCTGGATTCAGCCGCCTGTTTCCGAAACATTTTAGCAGTCTTAAGTTAATTATCACGATTACTTGTTATTTTTGTCAACTATAATATTTTACACGTCTTTCGTTCACTTGAACCAGGTTTGGCGCATTACTAGTCTTGTTCTAGGCCTGCATTGACCACTTGATTTTGAGCGTCATCACACCGCATGAGATCTACGGACGGACGACACGCCGGGCCCCAAAAGTGCTGCGCACAAAAGCAGCAGTGCAGTTAGATTTAGGTACACGTCAAAATTTTTCTTAGAGTCACTTAGTGCATCGTGCCTCATTATCTTGTTTTGGTTTTGGCAAAGAAGATGCCTAGAATTCAGTTTCAATATTTAGTTACACTGAAATTACATTACACACAAACACTAGCAAGAATGTGGTTTACAGTCTCTCCGCCTGTACTTTCCTTCCATGGAGTCTACATGGACGTACTGAAGTTGCCTAGCATTCCGCATACTCAATGACGGTTGTCCACATTCATCACCACAGAAAAAGTTGAAACGAACGTTTGAAAGAAAACTTCGCAATGGGCTAGTTGGTTAAACGTGATCACTTCCCTTGCGCAATTGGTAAAAGGAACTGAACACAGTGAAGGAAGACATAGAAAACGCATCAGCGTAAACTATCCACTGTTTGAATTCGGTGATGAACATGAGATATATACAGTGACCCGACGCATTCGCAGAGATGCCGTAGCTACCGACGCCGTCTAGCCTTGTCTATTAGCTCTATTTCCTTTGGCTGAGTGCTTTAGACGGAGTGCTTACACATGCGCCCCCTGCAGCCATTTTTATAGTGTAGGCTTCGGCAGCCTCCCTATTTGTCTGTTTTCTCGACCTGCGTATTAAATTCTGTATGAAAAAACTTCATAGGAGATGCAAAACGGTTCGTTGAAAGGTTACTGCTTCAGTCTACGCACTATTCCGTTCCACACTTAGTGCTTCGCACACAAATACTTGGAATGTGGACGTACCTTTAGCAGTAGTGACTGAAATTTATAGCTTCTCATGTGTACGTCACCACCTCCGTCGCTCCGATTGATACTACCGTGCACTTTACTTCACAAGAACGAGAAGACAAACGCTTAATTTAAAACACTGCATACACGAGCTTACCACAGAACTGGTGGAGACGAAAAGCGCGTCCAATAGGCCATCCGTGAGATTGACGCGGAACACGCGTGTCACTTCCGGACTCCGGAGCTGGGTCAAGGAATCGGCAAACGTTTTCTCCCAGGCGTAATACTT
>JALIZH010014487.1:0-23018 GCA_030522465.1 Rhipicephalus appendiculatus
ATTCCAGAGATTTATATCGGTTAACATTCAATCTGCTGCGCTAACAAAATACTACAGCCGTTATGACACTACACGTCAAGCAACAATATTAGGTTGCGCAAGTTCAACTCACCGATGGCGGAAGCGTTAGCAGCCGGTCAGTGTCGCCGGGAAGCATATGTGCCCCGCAGCCAGCGAGCACAGGGCGTCAGTCTCACAACACGTGACGCACTCGACTGGCTCATGCCAACCGTGTCCCCTACCGTAGAGTGGAAACTGCCGCTTGAGCAAAAGCGCAAAGCGAGCAGCACTTGCACGTCGACTGGTAAGGCGTGAGACCTGTCCGTGGGCCGCTACAGTCGAGGCTCGAGTGCCGTGCAAAGGGTCAGAATATGTTGCCTCGGAAACCTGCAAGTTGCGCAGGTGGTGGTCCGTAACGTCACCCAAGGCAAGGCGCCGGCGGAAAGTGCGCTCTCTGCGGAGGGAAGGTTGACGTCGTGTGATGGCTGCCATGAAGTATCCATTGTTTCACCTGCGAAAAGTCCAGGGTGGCTGCTGCTGATGCACCCATATTTATAGCAGAACGCATTGGCGTGCGACTTCCGTTTCCGCGCATTACGATGCTGGGATTACCACAGCAACCAGGAGAAGCAATGAGTTGGCACACAAAAGCAACACCAAATCTTTCAAGTTCGCGTAAAAGTATCACGACGACTTTGTAGCACTGTAACCCAGCCATTGTGTTAAGACACGCAGTCGTCAACGCCATTGAGCTATTCACCTTCTGTCACACAACCACAGACTCTACACAAGCCTTGAATCTGTCAGTACAGAACCACCGTTTGCCCGAGTCTGCGGTTGAAAGATTCAATGATTGGCGTTACCAAGAACAGCCTATTTTGCTTGTTTTCTTCCTCAGCTACGATCAGCTTGTCGACGAAATACATATAGTTGCGCAGCTAAAGAAACCTATTTCTTGTCATTGCATCCGCAACCAAGTCCACGCGCAGCATTTGAGCCCAGTCAGTACATCCGTGAACTTGGGAAATTAGTATGCCCGTTTGAATATAGATGCAAGCGAGAATCCCGAGATTTCTGTGATTCATTTCGATCGATTTGCCTTTAACTTGCACAAAATACAGATTTGTCTGGTACGCACACTCCTCCCAGTAGTGCTGCGTAAAGTGCTTCAGAGAGTAGCTCAAAGGTGCGCTCGGCTCGTTGGTACGCTCCGTTTCTTCATCTTCATTGAAGATGAAGATGAGATGCCGGCAAACCTATTCATGAAATAAAGAAAAAAAGTGTTATCACGCAGTTCGCAATACTTTTACCTGCGCGTGTGGCGCCTTTTGGTGTAAGCAGCGAACTTATTCAACGCTCCATCGGTTAGAACGCGCAAAAGAAAAACTGCAAAACAGAAAAGATTGTCGAGCTGTGAGTCTCTTTATGAGCACTGAGTGGCCCACCGGTGGCAACCCCCAAGAGGGGCGAGCGCCGCCTCCGTATAATAATAAAGTTGTTCGCCTGCCTGCCTGCATGCCTGCCTGCCTTGACCTGAAGTAGGTAGGCCTTTCTGTCCTCGTTCAAAGGTTGGAAAAACTAATGCTTTGTCTGCTCCGGTTTAAAATTGTTATTCTCACTGATTTCTGGATGAACGCGTTTCCCCCCAATTCAATTCTTCGTCATCCGCCCTCTGCTCAGAGAAATTCCGACAATAATGAGGTTCGCTACACCTGCGGTCGCCAAAGAAAAAAAAAACAATTGCAGGGGCTTCATATTTAATTTCAGCCGACAAGAACTAGTAAGGCGATTACAAACCCTCTGCTCCTCCACTTTGGCGCACCCCTTGCTGCAGGAGTCGTGCAATTAGCGGCAACTTCGTCGTCGTCGCCGTGGTCACTGTCAGCCTCTGTGTCACTTGCATTGTCAATGACATGGCTAATAAACTCGTCGTCCTCACCATCTGAAAGATTTGCATCGCTCTCTTGCAGGAGGGCATGTATTTCTGCTACCGTCAGGTACTTTCCTGAAAGTGACATTTTTTAAGAGCCGCAGATCCCCATCGGGGACACTAAGTTTGAAGTACTTGCAATCACACTTTACATCACAGACTATGCTTTAAAAATAACAGCAGACCTTTCAGGAGTGTTGTGATGCATACTGGGCAAGATGAAAGCGCGAGGGCTTCGAGAAAAAAAAACTAATTACTCACGACGAGGTCGAAAAGGCTGACGTTTCTCTGGACAGGCCATTTTTAAGTGAACAACGTGTTGCTGATGCTGGACACAGAGCGCCATCTAGCCAACTTTAAGAAAAGTAATCTACGCTAAGCGGAAAATTCAAATTCAATGAAAACATATTTCTTTTGGAATTCGCTGTGCCTGCTCAAACAACTGACCTCTATTCAGGTCGGAGGGACAGAAGAGGCCAGCGCAAGGCTCTCAAACTCACATCAGCTACCAGGCCGTAATCACGAAATGTAGCCCCCCCAAAGTGCCGGGCCATTGAAGAAAGTGGAAGCGGCGTAAGTGTGAACGAATATCCGCTAACATGACCACTGGAAAGACGGCCTTTCCCATACCACATATTTTGGCAATTTCTGAAAGGGGTTTTGACGTCACGATTCGAGCAACATATGTATAAAGATCTCCACAAAGACTTCCCGGCATCCGCTAAAATCTGGATGCCGATTCTCAAGTATTGAGTTTTTCTTCCGCGGTTATGCTTCAACACAAGGAGACCGCTTAGGATGGCTCAGGAAGATAAAATGCTTAAGACCCGTCACGTCTGTGTGCCTCACCCCAACAAAGCTTTATTAATCCCAATAGGCGAGAAAATAGTGCAAGCACCGTGTAGCAATGTCGCAAACAGTTGGCAGCAAGAGGAAAAAGCAGTCATGATTACTATGGTAGAAGCATGAATGGATGTGTGATTCGTGTCTAATTTCTTGTTGAATGCAATGTTCTCATATACAATCTTCTTAGACGTGAACAACAAATTCATTCATGTTTCACGTAGTCATAATCGAAATATGGGACAAAGACTATCATGTGGGTGCCGCGGGCCGCTAGCGAGAGGTCGGCGGGCCGCGTGTTTGAGACGGATGCTCTAGCGTACGAGCGTATTATTCGCACTGGCAGCTTTATGGGTCACATAACTTTCCTTGCATGCAGATTGGTGTTGATCACATAATTTCACAATGTAAGTAAGCAACGTCTCAATCAGCTTTTGCGCGCATTCACCTTTTTCATTAACAGCTGCCTTGCACTTGACACTGAAGACAAGGCCATTGGAATGGCAGATTTCCTGTTTCAGTTTCTTCGTAATGACTTCAATGGGTCTAGTCGCTCGATGTACCGTCCCCTCTCTAGAAGGGTTGAAAAGAGCATGCACATGGCATCGTCAACATTATAGGCGACCGTTTCGGAGACCACTGTCTTTTGAACATGTCCGTTAACTGATTTCACTGCGATACCTCCCGTAATTCACGGGAAGGTGTTTCCAATGCTTACGAGTTCGCGAATTATGGAGGCCGAAACATGAGCAATTCCGCCGTAGTGACAAAACTTGTAGGTCACCCAGTGATCGTATGGCCGGACGATGTCTCCAGGTGCAAATACGTTGTCGCTGTCAAATTGTCTCCCACATTCGCACCCCTCAAATCTCACTTGCGCTTCAACTGACAGCAGCACAGTTCTTTTTGACGGCTTGTCTTCACTAGTTGGTGGTGAAGCCGGTCTCTTGCTTGCTGACTGCTCAACTGAGGGCTGCTCATCAAGACACTCGGGAAGATGCGGTAAAATTGTGGGCTCCGCATAACTGCGAAGCTCCGGCTTTCCATGCTCTATACAAACTTCCCGGCCTTCGATAATATGTACATTATTCCACAGTGTAACGTTCGTTTTAATTCACCATTGTAAAATTCACATCGCTAAATAGACTGCTTCTTTACTCCCCCTTCTTTTCTGCTCGGGTGCGAGTTACTTATCTACTTAGGCGCAGCTTTTTTACTCTGGTCCGCTATTTTCGCAGTCACAATACACTGTATTGTCTGCAGGGAAAATAAAATTTGGTTTCATTGATTAATTTTATTTATTTATTTAAACATACTGCGGACCAACATTCTGGTCCAAGCAGGAGTGGCAAAAGAAAACATCAAACAGCAAAAATAAGAATACATGACTCTGTTGCAAAGAAAAGAACACAATCATCAGTACGCTAAGAGAGGCATCACGTCTGTGAAACAACATTACAACATATTGGAACGCTAGACACCAACGAGATAATTTTCTAGTGACGTACCAAAGTTTTCAGTGGTAAAAATCTCCTGAGGCAGTAAATTCCAATCTGTGACTGTTCTAGGAGCTTGATTGATTGTTCTTTTGACCATTCCAGAGTCCCCCCCCCCCCCCCTTATCGTCAACATTTCTGGGTTGATGAAGCACCGCGTTCTTCACAGATGTCATTTAAGTCCCGTTGTGGTTTCCGATGTGCAATATGAACTTCAAAACTCGCTGTCGGTGGGCTGTCTTCACAACATGCGGTCCGGTAAAATGAGCTCTTGATCATTGAAATCCTCTTCGAGCCAGGAAGAAATCTCCAACGTTTATGTTACGCGTCCTTGTGAAGTGAACACGGTCGTAGTTCCTTTTCATGGCCACTTGATACTTCTCATTCCCTTCCACGGAGTTCTCGCGTTTCTGATACAGAAACACTCTGTGTAACAGATCTGTGAGGCCAAGAATATGATGAGCTGGAAGTCAGCCCGACTTCCCATGGTAAGCGCAGCACTGACTATATCCCGAAGCAGCTGTATGAGAATGATTTCATGGCTAACAGCAGCTTCAAAAGCATACTTCCAACCTCCTGGAGAGCCCGGATAACGTGAGATGAACTGTTTGTCTATTTCAGGTCTCGTGTGGCTCTTGCGGCCATTCCGTTTGCTTTAGGGTTATATGTAGCTGCGAAACGCAGTTCCGTATTTCGCTGTTCCGCCCATTCCTTCGAACGTTCGCCTCTGAAAGCAGGGCCCTTGTCAGCAACGATGACATTGATGTCTTTGAGCATTTCTCGATTGTGGAGTGACGTGACGTTGTTACTTTCTTCTTTTCCTGTTTTAAATTGTAACATTCGTGCACATTCTTCTATAGCCAAAGGAAAGGCTGTGTTGATTTCGCTCAGTATGTATTTATTCTCGAAGTGCAGCTCACAAATGGCATCGGTGCATCCAATAGCCGATCAGCGCGCTTGAGATTCCGGTCCCATAGCCGGAGCCTTTCTTCATCTTGAGGAACTCCAAAGAGTGATAGCTTGGTCAGCTTTCCCACTCTGCTGAATCCGGTTTCGCAGCCCACGACACAACAGTAATTTCTCCACCGAGGTGTGCTCATCTTCTCATCTTTTGAAGGAACCTTGAACACTCCGCCAAGCAACCATCAGACACATATGTTCGCATACCAAACGGGCCGTCTGCCCGCGTAATCTTTGTGCAGATAGCTTTTCTGCAAAGAAGCAACAAACCTCCTTTCATGGCAAAGCATATATTTCATTTATTTTCACTTGTTTTTTTTCCCGAACTAGATGTAAAGAAAAAAGAACCAGCAATTATATGGCGAAAACAGCGGATGAATGTCGATGAGCCTCTTAAGTTATTCGCTCGGGCTGCCACACGGCAGCCTGGGGGCTGCCCGACTGCCTGTCTGACGTTTGTTTTTCTCGGGTAGCCCTGAAACTACGCCCACCTGCCTTAACGCTGCCGTTAAGACGGTTCGTTTTTCCCTCTCCTGTAGCCAACGGGCTCCGCTGGGATACAGTGTACTAGTACACTGTAGCTGGGAGGGAGCAAACGACGCTCTGTTCTGCTCGTTTGGTTTCTTTTTTCTTTCGTCGCCTCGTCGGCGTCGTCTTCTCGTGAATTCGTGGAGCAGAAAGTTCGGTGCTCTTTTTCAGTTGGCTGCTTGCGCGGTGGCTGACGTGAATTCCAGCAGTAGCCGTACGCTGTTTAGCATGGCGTCCGTGTTTGCTCCACGGAAGATTTTAAACGCAGTACAGACGGAAATGCGTCCTCTCTTTAAAATGGTTGCGTTGCTTTTGCACGACGACAATCCCGCGTGTGTGACCGAAGGTCAGACATTTCACTGTCGTGCGAGTGATTGTCGTGTTCTTTCTGACTCATTTGTGCCCTCACGCAAGAGGCACACACATCACGTTTGCCGATGAAGGTTCCTGCAATGATGGTGCGTCGGATACCAAGAAGACCGCCGAGGGCGGTAAGGCAGAGTGTCAGTGGCACCGCAAGAAACGTCCGCCGAAGCCAAATTTGAAGCTGAAGACACACAGCTGTGGCCGCGCGCTAATGTGCTGTTTCTTATTGGAACGAAAAAGAGATTCCAAGCCGACAAGAGGAACCGGCTTAAAGCAAAACGGGACGAGTCGAAAAGCCTGGCGGCCGCCATAAACGCGAAGTTTGGTAGCCATGCGAATGCAAACCAGGTGGAAAACAAACCTTGAGTCGAGTGTATATGAAACCTATGCGCCACAAAAGTCGCTTGGTAAATGACCTGGAAAGACGTCGAATTCGAGGAGTATGCTTTATATGAACTGTCAATGTTTAATAAAAAAATGGTGATCGAATATGTTCCCACTACCAATTAGATTCCAATGAAGTGACAGATATAAAGCGCATGTGGCAGCTAGTGTTCCTGTAATTATCACTGTTGGGAAATTAAACGAATGCGGGAGTTCGGTACGATTGACATTTGTCGCAACGATTTACGCGAGTTTGAGGCATATGTAAACTTAATTTACTTCTACAAAAAAAAAAACATGCATTCAGTCCCTCTGCATTGTGATGTTGTTTGTATCAAAACTGCAATAAATTGTGAAGTTTGATATGTATATCGGCCGCTATATACCAGCACATTTCATCGAGCTTGCATGCGTATGCGTAGTAAGGCTATAAAGATGTCGTGTGTGCCATTGTCGTTACAATTATCATGATTTAGATCACCAGGGATCTCAGGAAGGCCCTTGCAACGATCACGCTGTCAATCCGACGTACCTCGTCGAGCCGGGAGTAGTGAAAAAAGTAACGTGTCTTTATTGCTATTTCGTGCATGTAGGCTGTTTCATTCACGGAATGGAAACAACACTGCGACGCTCCACTGGCCTCGTTCAAAGTAAAGAAAGAATATGTCACCCTTTTACCTCTGTTTTATATATGTATAAGCTGGGACGGGTAGTCGAGCATAATATGTGCGCCTAAAATGCATTTCATTCATACGTTCCGCTAAAACCATTCATTGTCACAATCCACACGTAGGCTATACATAGTAAGGAGGTGTGTCAGCATAGCTATTTAGTAAAAAAAACGTCATATGTGTTTTGTGTCGTGGTTTTCGGCAATCAATGAAATTAGGAACAGAGGGCGCGTGTACTCAATAATAAATTTATAACAGCAACTGGTTATCATTTCTTCGCAGTCTCTTATGCTTCCATTGTATTGAATATTTTTTCGCAGGCGCTGTTTTGTAAATGCCTTTTCTGCGATCCACCGTGTTGTGACTATGCATTATACTCTCTTAATTACAGCACTCAGCCCCAGCCAATGGAGCAAAGCCCCAATCCTAGTCCACCTGGGACCAAGTATTCCTGAAAGAACAAAAACGCCACGGAGGCTCTTCTCTCGCGATTAGACGAAGCGGCGAGGAACAGGGCAGAACGGGTTATGGAGTTAATGGCCAGTCGGGTCCGGCATGAAGCTTTGCTCGAAAGGCTTGTGGTGGCTGCAGAAAATTGGATTTTCGCGTAGTTCTCGGCAATCATCTGAAACGAGTAACTTATGTTTGCTTACTTTTTTTTCATTCATTTTATTCTATTTTTTTCACATTTGTGTTTATTCATGCAACGCA
The DNA here is from genome assembly GCA_030522465.1 of Rhipicephalus appendiculatus. Taxonomy (NCBI): domain Eukaryota; kingdom Metazoa; phylum Arthropoda; class Arachnida; order Ixodida; family Ixodidae; genus Rhipicephalus; species Rhipicephalus appendiculatus. The sequence goes on from JALIZH010014487.1 coordinate 7,890, forward strand.
GCCTCGTTTTCTTTTGTGTGTATTCAAAATTACTTTGACGACATCCTTATGTATGTTCAGAACAGTGTGTGTTTGACTCATTTTTCCGTGTTCTAATCGGCCGGTTGCTGCACATATTGATATTTCTCTGTGCTTTTCTCTCTTATAATCAGTAATTCCAGAGATCTAACTTGAACTTCGTTATCGTATAGTCATGTATTAACGACAGTGATCCCAATGAAAAATAAACTTTTTTGTTTAAACATCGTGATCGGGAGTGTGGATTATAATAAAATGAGCTGTGCTGAAATGAAAGCTTCCAGGAGGAAATCCCGCACGTGCAACGTACGTACGTTTCGTTGTTGAAAAACAGGTCACTTACCAATGTTACAACAAAAGAAAATGACGTTTCGGGATCCGTAAATGACGGCTGAGCAGCAGGTTCTTACGTAGCGTTGCGCGACTGACGCAAAGTCCGGGAGTACACGTGGTTCAGTGTACCAGATGATCTATTGATTGTGTTACTTGTCTGAATGATTAGTGATTCGAGGTTGAGTCTCGTTGTCCAATTCTTCTCCGTGGCCATGATGCGTGCGTTGTCCCAGCTTATCTCGTGGCCCGTCTTCTGGGCATGCTCTGCGAGTGCATATGTCATTGTGTGGCCCTTGGCGACGTCATCCTTGTGCTGCTTCAGACGTCTGCAGAAATTTCCACTCTCGCCAATGTACACCGATTCGCAATCGGCGCATTGGATCTTGTAGATCACACCAGGAAAGCGTTGCCGATGGAGAGGATCCTTCACATTTAGCAAGTCAGCCTTAAGCTTGCTTGCTGGCACATGTGGGATCTGCACACCACGTTTTCTAAACACGCGGGCTAGGGCTTCGCTTACATCTCGAATCTATGGAATCGATGCGTGCTTGTGTGTAGACGCTGTGTTATCCACGGCTTGACTGTTTGGCTGCTGTTTGTGCATGACGGATTTAGTTGTTTTCCTAATAAAATTCTTGGGGTATCTATTCCTGATCAGGTCATTTTCAATGGTCCGGAGCTCCTCATGCAGTCTTATTTCATCGGAACAGGTGTGAATGGCTCGTAAACTAAAGACCGAATCACAGCGTTTGTGGGCAACCGGATGGACTGACTCATAGTCGAGGTATCTACCGGAGTGCGTTGGTTTTCGGTACACAGCGAAGGCGAGGCCTGTGGGACCACGTTTTACAATTGTGCCCAAGAAAGGGAAACAACCGTCTTTGTCTTCTTTCACAGTAAACTTGATGGAAGAAGGCTCGACGCCATTTAGGCAGTCAAGGAAATGTTGGACGTCTTTCTTCTTTATCACGCAGAAGCAGTCGTCCACGTATCTCAGAAAGACCTTGGGTCGACTATCGGCTGAAATGCTTCCAATGCCTTGAGTTGAATTGCTTTCATTGTGATATTCGCAGTTGTGACTGATATCGATGCTCCCATTGCGGTACCAAAAACTTGCCTGTAGAACTCACCCTTGTACGAGAAGTAAGTGTTTCAGCCAATCAAGAAACGTACGTTTCTTGTACGTTGGTTGATGCGAACACTTAACAACCATTTTAACACTTTAGGGCGCACTAAAAGCAGCACAGCTTATATTTGTATTGCTAAAAGTGTGGTTCTAATATGTTTAGACAAAATGTTACAGCATGACTTGCGCCGATCAAAAAGTATTCTTATCATACTGTTATAACGGTGAAAAGTGACAGAGCCTGTGCAACCGTGTCGCGCAGAGTTGTCACAAGAACCGATGCTAGTGCTCCACTTTCCAGTTCTTCCGCCGAAACATCTGCGTCATTGTCCACCGCTTGCTCGTCATCCACATAGTCGCCGATCCTGCTGGCGATGTTGTGCAGAACGCAGGCCCCCCATCACGATGTGCACAGTTTGTGGGATAGTAGCCACGTCGACATAATGACCCGTTGGAAGCGGGACTTTAGCAGACCGAAAGCTCCTCCTATGGCGACCCGTTGCCGGCAATGCGCTGCGTTAAAGGTCTCCGTCTATGGCGTCCAGCTGGCTCCGTACTGACAGTAACGAGGCAGCAGCCAAGGCGTCAACGGATAGGCGCTGTAACCGATCAGGTCGCCTCCTGCCAAGAGTTCATTATAGAACATCATGCATATACTTCAATTAAAAAATCAGCTAACAAAGTTAGCTTATATAAGGCGTAACCTGCCTCATGTTACAACTGCGCTTTGGGATACTCATTGCACTGTTGCCTGATAATACAGATGACGATTTTTGTTACTTTCGCACTTCACTGTTACATCCCGCGAAAGAGAGCTTTCCCGCAACGCATAGGCATCACGGACACAGCCCGCGAAGCCCATGAACAGGTTCGCGAAGACCCGCTCGGCGTTGCAGACACCTTGTAGTATTATAGAATGAAACTTCTTTCTGTTCTAATAGCTCTCATCCGATTCTGATGGTCGTGAGACGCGAATGTGACAGCCGTCAAGGGCCCGTCTGGAAGGACGGCTTCCACCCCTTGGCGTAGATACAGCGCACGAAATGCAGGCTTGCTTCGTGCGATTCCGCTGCTGTCCGGCCACTTGATCTGTCGCACTGATAGAGATTAGAAAGTCTAGACGCCCAATTGCGCCGTGTACATTTGACTCACTCACATCGAATTTGTCCGCAATTGCATACATGGTAGTTTGCGTGCCGAGATAACTTGGTCCGATCAGCACGGTCTTCTCAGTTGACAATTTAGTTCCTCCACGCGAGCCCTGCGGGAAAAATGCGGACCTCTCAAATCCTTCCACAAGAGCCGGAAGCAGCTGTACTTTTCGACAGTCGCAACAATTTTCTAGACTCCTGGTCCACATATGCTGCCACAACCCGCTCGACGTATAACGGAACGCGGTGCCGATCCTGCCGATCCAGCCGGGCCAACAGCAGGCTGATGATGGGATGCTCCGCATCATCACATCCCTCTTCAATCGCGTCCTAAGCGCTGAGCAGTTCTGTTACTGCTTATAGCAGCACAACTAAAGTGCCCAGAGGAGGAGCCTCAAACTCATCTCAGGTGGCGGGCCGCAGTCACAAATTTAGCCCCGCAAGCGCCCGGGTCAGGGAAGCAGAGCGGGGGCGGGAGGCGGGGGGGTTAGTTCGCGCGCATTGTAAGAAAAGCCTACCATTGAAAAGAAAATCATTTCCATGTCTCAAATACGGTTGAAAAAGATTTGGGAACAGCATTACATCCAACAAAATGACGATAGCGATCTCCAAAATGAGTCAAGTCTGGACGCCGATTCTGACGTACGGTTTTTGTTTCCCAGTTATGCTTGAACACATGGTGACCACATTAGGTGCCTCAGCTGACAGTTTCTCTTACGCATTTACTTATTATGAAAGAAAAAAAATTTGGCAGATCCCAAGTACCATGGTGACTGGGTTGTAATTTTCTTATTGAGCGAAACATTACGAAATGATGTTAAAGATTGTACGCACAGACATATGTCTAACAGTCGCATATGTTTTATATAACCAGTTGTTTACAGTTGCGTAACGATGCCAAAAGAAACATGGGTATTACCTTCACCAGAAGCAGTAATCTGATGTGTAGATCTTGTGCTTGTGAGGATGGTAGCCCTGGAGAGTGCTTTGTGGACTAAATACAGTGGATGGCGTTTAAGTATACAATTTACGTTAACCCGACATGACGCCTGTATTATTGTCGTACATGTGTAATGTTTATAAAATTAGATAGCGAGCACCGGAACCACAACTGACCTTTCACCTACATTACGCCTGCATAGGGTCTTTTTCCAAAGCAGTTCCGAGACCTGGCGTGGCTCCGTGGTAGAATACTTGGTTGTCACGCAGATTGCTAGGGTCGATTCCAGCTGGAACCCTAATATGTATTATTTGCATTCGTCGGGTCAACGCTGCCGACGTCAGTTTTTCTTAACGCTCTCGGTTTTAAATTACTATATAGTCTGTCTTCGCCATTCCTGGGTCGACATAAATTGTCAAACACCTGTGGCGCACACCCGTATACCGCGGCCCGTGGTATACGGGTATGTGCGACACGTGTCTGCAGGAAAAGGTTTGACGACGTACGCGTCAGGATTTTCACGTTCTTCATGTCATGACCAGCCAGACATATCCCTATTGCAAAACCCAGCGCCGCTGGGTACCAGCGTCCAGTGCCATGCCGGATTATGGGCCCAGTATCGCGCTGGATACTGGGACGCTGGAGCGGCATTTTACTGGGAGGCGCTGGTACTCCCGCACAATGCGGCTCTACAGCGTTGAAATAGCGGTGCCTATGTGCCATAAATAAATATAGTAGTGCAAGAAGTGATATAGAACGCATTAACGCAATAAAAAAAAAAGAAAAAAAAGCCATATGAAAAAAAAAATCTCCGTCAGCAGGATTCGAACTTGCCACCTCCCGATTCTGAACTCAGTGTTCTACCCACTACGCCACGCCGGAACATGCTGAACTGTGCGTAAAACAACTATTTAACCAACAAACACACGGTTCGGCTTCATGTTTACATGTCGCACAGTCACGATAGACGCGATCTTCCTTTCCAAATAACAACTGCGTCTTTATTAGACAAACGAACGGCGGCCGGTACCGAATGACATGCCGATAATGGCAAGAGCGCTAAGTTTCTTTAAGAATTCACATGTTAACTATACGAAAAATATGAAATACACGTAGAGCAGGCACTGTTTGCTGGCTGTTACTGCCGATTTTTTTAATAGCCGTTTCTCGCTCTTGCTACTGGTCAACATTTACAGAGGTTTTATGATGACTAGTTAGATAAACAGGTGCGCACATGATTGAGTATTGAGTAGTGTTATCGCGCAAGCGACGATACGCCAGTACAGCGGGCGTGCCAGCGTACAGATTTGCAGTTATATCGATACCTATAACTAAGAAACCGCCCAACTAAATAAAAATACAATTCGGTAAAGGAGTATGTCACTATGTTAGTTCACTAAGGCGTACCAAATTACCGACTGAAAATTATGCGTTCTTACATAAGAGTCACGAGAAGTACCGGCTAGCGCGGCCGGCAGCTTTCGGTGACAGCTTGTGTGCGTTGCTGAAAGCGCGTCGCTTCGGTGGTCATCGCTCCTTGTGCGGACACCGTACACAAGGAAAAATGGTCAATTTAGGTTAACGAATGTCCAAACTGTACTTTACAGTCATTCTTACGCTTTAGAATTGCGTGTACTTAAAGCGCGAAGCGCCGGTAACATGTAGACGGACACGGCCGGCACACTAGGCCTAACGCTCGCTGGGAGTCTCGCTGGGTAGGACCGGTCTCGGCGCAGCGCAGTTGCGATGGTTGAAGTTTCTGCATTCAAGCTTCGGAACCTTTCTAATGGTTAACTAAAGTTCAGCTGAAGTGAGTGGAAGGGCAAACAGTGCCAGAGATGCGTTTCCGGTGTGGTGATATCGAACGGCGGCTGTTTTTCTGGCCTCCGTTGGGTGGGGTTGCGAAGCCAGAGCTGAATTGCTTCTCGCCAACTGTGCGGCGATGTAACGATTTGCTGTTTCTGGTAGGACCGGCGCCTCCAGACTTATAAACACTGCAAAATGGAATCATTACAACGACCAATCCCTGATGCTAGACTGGTATATGTGCGGCGCATGCACAAAACGTGCATTCATCGCTGCTACGTGCTCCGCAAGAATTAACGCCGTTATTGAATCTGCGTGAATAAGAAAAAAAAATCAAGCTAAAAAGCAAAATAATCAGCGTTGGCTCCTTTGTGTTATTGACGCATTTTTTTTCTGCATTCCAAATGGAAAAATAAAAATGACGGTGATTTCGCATATATATCACATAATGTCTTGCGCTTATCATTCATTCTCTTTCTCTGCCAAGCTAGAAGTTGTGAAAATGTTTGGGACCTGTAAGCAGGCCCCTGGCCAAGGGAGGGGGGGCTAGGGGCCCGGGCCTCCCCCTCGAAATTCGGATGGAAGGGGGTGTTTACCGAGGAAAAATAATAAAGATTGGTGTTTTTCAAGGCTTTCAACAAGTGCCCCCCCCCCCCGAAAACATTGTTTGGCTACGGGCCTGCCTGTTAGGGTAGCATCCATTGGTACCATCGAATCAAACATTCTATATTCAAACATACCGAAACATTCCGCCGCATACACTACAGAAACTTGCATGCCGCACTGGAAGAAACAGCGCAGGCTCCAGTGTGCACCAGCGCACTCCAGTGAAAATTCCAGCGTTTCCAGCGCTTCCCAGTACGCGCCAGCGTCACAGCGGCCAAGCCAGCGCCCCTACCAGTGCGACCCAGCTCTTTCCCAGTGCGCTCACCGAAGTGCCAGTGAATCCCAGCGTGTACCAGTGTTCCCAGTGCGATCCAGCGCCAAAAAACGTACTGGTATCACGCTGGGGGGCGCTGGTTTTTGCAATAGGGATATATTCGTCAATACCTCTTATCCTCCCATACAAATTTCGGTATACCCCAAGTTAAGGAGGCGATCACGGGAGGACCGAGACGTAGGCGGCTAGATAGATAGATAGATAGATAGATAGATAGATAGATAGATAGATAGATAGATAGATAGATAGATAGATAGATACGTAGATCGAAACGCAAAAGTGCTTACATTACGCGAACAAATGCTGCGCATTTAAAAAAGATGTGGGGTGAAAACAGTCATGTGCAGGCCGCGGGCTGCAAGCGAAGTTTCGCGGGCCGTATGCGGCTCGTTGGCCGCGTGTTTGACCCCTGGACTAGAATATACTGGCTTATGTGCCATGCGCCCGCTCTTTTCAATGGAGGGGGGTGGCGCCGGCTGGGACATATGCCCGCGGTGGCCGCCAGGGACACTGCCACGCGGGTGGGTGTCGGGTGCCTCGATGTGCTCCGGAGGCGCGCGCATCTCGGCACCCTAGGTGGGTGCCGACTACGCGTGTCCGCTGCTTCGCACAGCAGTTTCGAAGCGGTTGCGTCCATTTCGGTCTTTGTGTGTTTCATGTTGTTATCGCCTACCGTGGTTCCTGTTCGTGTCGTGAAAGGGTAAGTGTGTGGTTCTTGTGTTTCTGTGCTTGTCGCTGCCAGAACTATGCGGTGGATCTAAAAGAATGTCGAAGCCGAAGCGACATGAGGAAGGGACTTGCTTCGTACCGTTCTGCAGAAGGGGTAGCTTCGCAGAAAAAAGAGCCTATATATCATTATTCACGGCCCCATCTGATGAAATACGTCTGGCAGACTGGGACAGAAGAATGAAGAGGGCGGACAGAGAGATGACACCAGCTGCTGTGGCTTTCGAAGCGCATCTTGAAGACAGTTCGATCCACCACACGCGTTCACCCTGACCGTGAATAATGTTGTGAACAAGATCTCTCGCGACAAAGCATGCCTGAAACCTGACGCCGTACTCACATTTTTCCTTCAATATTCTCAGTAAATTGTGCCCAAAGTACCAGCAAAACGACAAAGAAGAAATTTGTGCCATGTAGACATTTCAGCAAAGCGTCGCAGTCGGTTGCCTCCGAAGCGAGCTCGGCCGTTCAAAGATCTTGTGTCCAAACTGATCATTCTGTACCTGAAGAATGCACCACACCTTGTGGATCCGAAATAGCAACTCCGCAAAATGCTGAAGCTGAGCGCCCACAATGCACCAGTGAGAGTCGTATTCATTATCTGAGCTTGCGATGTTAACACGAAAGACGGGCCAAAAGGCACAAGTACAACAGGACCGGTGCTGAACTACCAACTGAGCTTTATTCGATATATGTGTGCAACCCTGTGTAACATATCAGTGCGCACATTCAGCATCTAGCTAAAACACAGCACAGCGCGTGCTCTGTCCTATCGCTCAGTCCCGTGTTTTAACGACACGCTGAATACGCGTACTAACATGTTACACAGTGACAAGTAGTCTTTCAGTGAGATTCCACAATGGCCATACGCGTCTATCAACGATGTTTGTCTGCCCGGTTTTAGTAGAATAGCCGCAATGTTTGATGCTACCCTGGCTACATTTGTGCGCGAGGCTTCTTGACGGGGGTGACACTTTAAAAGGCACCTATATCGAATAAAGCTCAGCTGGTAGTTGAGCGCCGGTTCTGTTGTACTTGTCTTTCGTCCCATCTCTCGTGCTGGTTAACCTCGCAAATGTCGCACCAACTTGTCCAGACAAACGCACTCCTAAACCAAATATGTGACCTTACTCTTCCTGTCGCCTGGCTGAAAGTACCGTCCCTGCCAGCAGGAACATTGGCGTACGCTTATGTCAAACTAAAGTGAATAATACACATACACATATCATATCAAATAAACATATCAAATTTTGTATTACCACTTGGAAAAATACTTATTACACTTGCATATCTCGTTTAGTTAGCATCCAGAAACGCGCGCTAAAAATTATCGCTTTTACACCCCTCGTTCATCATCCAAGCCCCTATTTCTAAAATTGAGTGTAGTACCTGTTTGCGTATACAAAGGTAGTCTGCTGGTTCTGCTGCACAAAATCATCAACCACCAAGTTACTGTTGATGTCTTTCCAATCCATCAATTTATTAATAAGAATACGACCATGTTTGATCTGTCAAATAATTTTCTGCTACCGATATTCGCTACGAATTATGTCAAGCAAACTGCCTGTTTCAGCTCAATATCCATTTGCAGCACTCTCAACCCTGAACTAAAAACGTTATCACTAAACCAGTTTCGATCATCTTTGAAAACATACCTGCTCTCATCACTTTAATTCGTAGACCATCCCGTTTTTGCATTGCCTGTATTAATGTTTTGCCGTCTGATTTTATGCTGTTTTTGAACATACCTGCTTTCATCGCATTAATTGGTCTGTCAATTGGTTTTTATGTTGCCTCTATTGAGGTTTTGTCTATATGTTTTTATTGTATTTGTGAACGTGTATTCAATTTATTCCTAATGCTTACTAATCTTTTTTTGTCCAATTCTTACGGATGGCCCTCCCACAGTTATTACTTCTGCAGCTCCTTCTGAAAACGTTTCACCTTTATATATGCATTCCATTCTGCGATTCTTTTAATAAACTTGAACTTGAGCCCCATTGATTGTCATAATGGTGTAGTTCGAAAAGCATTTGCCTCAACGGGAACCGTAGCTACGGTGTGCCGCAGAGGACGAGAAAAATGAAGACCAGTCCTCGCGCGTATTGATTAGGTCAAATGTATTGGTAGGAAAGTTTCAATAACAACTCTTTGTGGTGGCTGCGGCTTCATGAAAACACAACCCTGACATTACGTACTCCTTCAGAGATATGTCTTCTTTTATCTTTTCTGCAAAAGAGAAAATTGCGTAGCTTGCACCAGGATGTAGAATGCTAAAGAAACAGCGGAGCTGATGGGCATAGGTAATCCTGTCTGTCCCTGTTTTGCTAAATTTTTCATTTTTTTCTTACTTCCTTTAATTCTTTATTTTCTCTCAGTTTTTTTTCGCGTGTATGTGTTGTCTCGGTTTAATTCTATTTCTTTCTCTTTCTTTCTCTCTATTTATATCTCTTTGTCGGTCTTGCTACCTTTCTCTTTCTTCCCAGTCACCATCTGTGCACTTATCGAAGCCCTTCCGTTGTATCTCTTTCTCTCGCTCGTTTTATTTGATTGTCTCTTTCTTTCTTTCTTTCTTTCTCGTTTTGCCTTTCGTTCACTGTATTTCTCTCTTTGTCTTTCTATGCTATATATGCCCTGCTCTCTCCCCTCCTCCTCAACGTCACTTCCTTTTCCCATCGCTTTGCCGTACTTTACTACACAAAGCTAGACGGCGAAGAAATCCCCCCCCCCCCCCCCCCCCTAGAATGTGTCTCTTTCTCTCTCTCTCTGTACTCGTAGTCTCACCCGTCAGCGTTATTGCATTCCGCGGCGGTGGTGGTGGTGATCGTAAACATTTATTAAACAGAGAGGTTGGAAGGGAAATCAGCCCCTAGTGGGTGAGCTCCCTTACAGTACAAGGTGGAGTCCCGAGTCCTGGCACGCCGGACCACGGCTTGTTGGGCCGGAAGGTCCTGGCAGCCGAGCAGGGCCGCCTCCCAGTTCCGGGTTGGGTTGGGGTTAGGGGGGTAAAGAAGGATTGAGCTGGCATGCCCATACCATGTGGTGGGTGTCAGCCACCTCCGCACAGTCCTGACAGAGGCCGGAAAAAGCAAGAGTCAAAATGCTTAAGCACTGCCGGGCAGAGTAACGTATTGGTGAATAGGCGGAGAATTCTGTCGTCCGCCTTCCTCAGTGATGTGCAGGGCGCAGGAAAGCGGCGGTGAGAGTCCCGATAATGGGTAATTATCTCTCTACAAGTCAGGAGAGCAGCGTTCTCTTCTGGATCATAGGGGTCATCGCTGGGCGAGGCAGTGGCCCGGGGAATGAGTGCGCGGGCGGCAGCGTACGCCGCCTCATTGCCTACGAGGCCTTGATGGCCAGGAGTCCAAATTAGTGAGGGGGGAGAGGGGTAACCTACCCGCGGACAGGATTTAAGAATTTTGGCAGCTAGGGGGAGATCCGTCCCAGTTCAAAATTTCGGCAGTGTGTGTGTCATTGGAGATAGCTAGGGCTATGGCCACCTCTTCAGCATACGTAGCGCTGGGTGCGCGGAAGGAGAGACCATCTACCTGCCTGTCTTAGTGGACTACGGCGGCCGTATACCAACCCCCGCGGTAAGGGCCGGCGATGTCCGTATCAAAATACGTTTTGTTTAGAGCCGTATTGGCGCCGGAGAGCAACAGCCCGCGCCTCTCGACGGCCAGCATGCGACTCACGGGGCATATTGGTGGGGAGGGGTCGAACATGGATTGCGTATTTCGAATGTTCGGGCACTCGTACCCGCTCCTCTGTGTGGAATTCATGCCTGATGTGTAGGCGATCTAGGAGTCGTCTGCCTGACGGGGTCTGCGCCAGGCGGGTGTATTGGTTTGTTAAGTGAGCCTCCCGGAGCTCCCGATAGGTGTTTACCACTCCCAGGGCAAGAAGACTTGCATCGGAAGTAGTGATCGGGAGGTCTAGGGCTCGCTTGACGATTTTACGGAGAGTGACCTCCAAAGAATCTTCATCATGCTTCCGTAAGTGCAGGTACGGAGTCGCACACAAGATGCGACTAGTGACAAAAGCATGTGCGAGACGAAGCGCGTGCTTGCTTTTGAGACCCCCCCCCCCCGCTTGTTAGAGACCCGGCGGACCATGCGGCCCACCTGTTCTCCAACCTTATGGAGCTTGTGAAGTGCTGTCTCGACCCTGCGGTGTTTGCGGATGTAGAGTCCAAGGACACGGATCTATTCTACCTCGTTATTAGGTCCACTCCGCGGGGAAATGTTAATGGACGAAGTGCATTTCGGCGTGGGACGAATGTGCACGAATTCAGACTTCTGTGGGGAGCATTGGAGGCCGCAGTATGCCGCATATTCGTCCACTAAAAGGGCTGCGGTTTGCAGGCTGTCCTCCATGTTGCTTAGGCTTCCCTCTGTGGCCCTACAGGGTGATGTCGTCGGAATAAAGCGCATGCTTTACCCCGTCGACAGCAGCCAAGCGGGCCGGGAGCTGCGCCATAGCTAAGTTAAAGAGCAGAGGTGACAACACAGCGCCCTGTGGTGTGCCTCGCGTGCCCAGTGGATAGGGGCCGAATTCCTGATCTTGGATGCGAATGTACGCCGCTCGGTCAGTAAGAAAATTTCGGATATAGTTGAAGGCGCGCTCGCCGCAGTTAGTGGCACTCAGGTGAGCTAGGATGACTTCGTGCTTGAAGTTATCGAAGGCTCCCTTAAGGTCAAGTGCTAGAATGATCTTGTCGGTTGTGAGAGTGTTCTACGGGATTAAGTACTTCGTGGTGTAGTTATAGGAGTATGTCCTGCGAAGATTTCTTGGGTTTGAAACCGTACATAGAGTCAGCAGGAGAAATACGCGCACGTTGTCTGGGATCGAGCGAAGCAGAAGAAGGCGAGGACGAACAGGCCGCGTGCATCTTCCATTATCCCTGCATGAGCACTCATAATTCGTGGACAGATTTAGAAGGGCGCGCCATAATTCAAGACTCCCATAAAACGTTAATAACTCATCAAAACGAATATAGGCACTTCTTCCCTTGGCGCAGGAACTTCTGTTCAACACTAAAAGAGGAAGTTATTTTTACAAAATTAAGCTGCCTTCTTCCAAAATTAAACTTTTATATCGATAGAGCTGGTCTGGCTCCTTTCCCTCTTTGCTCGTTTTGTAACAAGGACTAAACAATCCAGCATTAATTTTTTATCAATGCAACCGCTGCAATTTTCTGAGGAAAAACATTCTCAAAGCGGTGTTTAATCGAAATAGATTGGTGTTTATTATTTCTAATATTCAATACTCGGAAGCCTCCTCATTAGATCATTGTCACGAGCACCTCTGTACCGCTGTAGAATTTTTTTTAGTTGAAGCAGGGCGGTTTTGATTTCAAATTTCTAAATTAGCATCCATAATTCAGTCTAACTCTTCTACCACTCATTAGTCATACAATTCATATGTGATTACGTTTATGGATAAATTATTCGTTTCTTGGCCAATCCCTTCTGAGTGGATGCGAGCCATACATAAAGGCAATCATCATCATCTTCTTCTTCTTGGTGATCATTTTCTGTTCGCGGCTCACGGACTAACTGCCACAGACTGAAGGCCGCTTTAAACTGCTCGTCTGTTAAAACAAGCTGCGTGAAGCGAGTCTAGCAGAATTTTCAGGCCAGCTGCAGACACTGGCCTTTCCTCAACAAGGATTCCCACTACATCAAAAAGGTAGCTTCGGCAGCTGTGGTCAAGCTCTATGTCTTCTTGAGGAGGAGGACGCGGAATGGACTTTATTCGAAGAAACCAGCAAGGTTTAGACGGCCGGGCCTAGGCCTCCCATGAGTGGACGTCAAAGGCTTGACGCCAAGGACTCGCCTCGACGCCGCCTCGCGGGCATGGTGGGTCGCCCATGTTTCTTCATCGAGGGCGCAGCTCCGCAGAGCCTCACGCATCCTCGACGAAAGGGTGCGACGAGAAGGTTGTGGTGTTGGTGCTGTGTGTGTGTGTCTGTGTACTGTGATTAATTTTGCTTTTTTTTGTAAAAGGCATCATGAAAGAGACAAGCCCAAAGGAAACGGCAAAAGCTAATTAAACCTGCGCCTCTACCATGTACGATCTATCTTATGATAATTCAGGTGAACATTACTTCATTTCGATGTAGTGTTGTCTTATGTCTACGTTGTGGTGTTATGTTTTCATAAAATATTTGTTAGCCTTAGAAATAAAAACTACGTTTTCAACCACTTCTTGATGAAATTGCTTGAGTTTACCATATGTGCACGTAAAACCTGCAGCTGGCTTTAAAACTAGGACAACAGAACATTGGCTTAGGCGTCACAGCAGCTGGGCTAGGCTGGATAGATGTTTCTAGCCACCCTAGCTGGGGTGCAAAATGGCTACTGGACCCTCCCTCCCTCCCCCCCCCCCCAAAGTGACAACAGCATGCTTGTCCCCTCCCCCCAGACGCTAAAGGCTGGCTCACACCGACGACTAGCACCGGTCGCGCGACCATTTGCGACTGGCGACCAAGAAGCGACTGAAAGCGATCGATGTTCACACCGGAAGAGGCTGCATGCGAGCGACCGGAAGTCGCATACCCAGAGAGTCGCGTCCGGATCTAGTTATCAGCGAGAACTTTCGAGACCGGCGGTGATCAGCTGATCGCCGCCAGCCAAGTGAGTGGAGGAGCCAGCTGAGCGCGCCGCATTTATTGTTTTCTTCGCATCGTTTCCGCGCATGGTTCACGGCAACGTCATGGACTTCGATTCTAGTGACGAAGAAGAGATTAGGACTGTGCTGATGCGCTCAGCCATGGTGTCAGCGCTGGCAGCACAGAAGCCTTCAAATAAAAAGAGGCGGCGGTGGGTACGGCTGTCCCTTCGCTCGCGAGAGGTGGCTGGCCACGCAAGCCGCCAGCTTCCCGACCTGCACTCACATGACTAGGAGTATTTCCGAGAGTAAGTTTCTCGTTCGTTTGCGTGCCTGTAAGCTAGCGCGTAATGCATTTTCTCTTTTTTTATGATGTTTAGCTTCCTGCAAATGTCGCCACGAGCATTCAACACTTTGCTCGAGCTAGTGCGCCCCGCCATCTCAAAGCAGGACACGAACCACCGGCCTGCAATTTCGGCGCACGATCGCGTGGCCCTGACCATTAGTTAAGCCGCAATAAAGCGCTGAAGTCGGCGTGCCATCGACAGCGACGTCATCACCAGCACGACCAACCCACTGCTCCTTGTCGACAGCCATGTCAGCGTCATGTACGCAATCGGAGACCCCATCGCGGCCGTTACACAGTAATGATCGGTCGTCATGGCTCTGCTGCGATACATCGCATCTTTTCACCAACATCACCCGCACAGGCTCTTCGGCGCCTTCCCACAACTCCACCTGTGGGCACCTTCGCCAGCCGCGACCGTTCACGAGACAGGGTGTGTTCTCGAGCGATCCCACCAGGTCATCATGGGTCCCCGCTTATCTACGACCGCAGGACACTGGAGTCTTCTTCGACCCCTGCACTTCCCCCAGTGCCGCCTACCCGAAAGATCATAAACTCCGTGCATCCCCACATGGACGACTTGGACTGCTCACGGACCCTTTCTTTCGCGACCTCAACACTTGTATATACGTCCTCATAATTTTCATTTCGGGTTCGTTTCTGCGGGGGGAGTAATCTGTAGCGTCATCATCATCGCCCTTCATCATCATCATCATTTACTAGCCACCGCGCCGCGCCTCTCGCGCAGCTCATGCTGACAGATCGAGGCGCGAGCCAGAGAACGAGTTCATGTGCCTGGCTGTTCGCACGCAGCCAGCCGCCGCCGGTCCGCTTCAGCAGTTTCCGAATAAAGTGGCGAGAGTTCGGCACGGCCACGTCGGCCGCCTTCACGACGTCTTCGCACGTCTCGTCTCCATCTCTCGCTACACACATGTGTAGGGTAACAGTGCTCTGAAAAGTGTACGACAACGGTTTTGTCTGAAGGGGAACAGCTGCCCAGGTTTGACTTAATCAATGGAAGCTGACATTTCAAAAGTTATAATGCTATTAGTAAAAATGCGTTCCACCACAAACGGTGAGGATACCGTGGAAAAGGCACAAGACAGGTAACAAATACATCAAATGCAATGC
>JALIZH010014488.1:0-16804 GCA_030522465.1 Rhipicephalus appendiculatus
CTTTCAAGATACTTTGTAATACAGTACAATTCATTGTAAAGGTAGCACAATGTGACACTCCCAATATAGCCGGGATGTTTGTTATTCAGGCCATATTGTTGCAGAAGCGTTCATTGTAGAGGGTGTGTGGCTGTACACGACTGGTTGGTGCTCATGGTCACCAACACTTAGCAGACATGCGCCATTTTGTTTTCTTAAAGCACCTGATTTGTACGGCTCAGTTTGCAAGCATTGAGCTGAGATGTTTCCATTAATTATATAGGTAAGTTCAAATTACCCACTTTTTTACAATCTAAATAAATTTTTACAACAGTTTACATGCACAAAAATCATGTCCCACTTTTCATTCTTGCCTGACATCACTACAAAATGTGCGTGCAGGTTTGACAGCACCATGAGAATTTGGCTAACAGTACACGCACTAAGTAGGGATGCCTGAATGGCCTGCACTGGCAGATGCCTGAAACGTTGCCACAGGGGCTGCAGCTCTGACGGTTGCATCATGCCGTAGTCCCCGTAGTCCACGAAGTACACACTTGCCATTTGTGGCCCCTGTACCTAGTAGGGTAGGGATATTGATAAGCCCCCTGCTAACTTTTTTTCACATAAAACCACAGACAAGAATACGAAAATCAGCACACTGAGAAACGGTTCTGGTTAGGTAAAGCTACAAATGATTATGACAAAATTATCTTCAAGGGTGCTACTGTTTTAGGCTGTACTATCACACCTGTTAAAGGCTCGTCTCTCAAGACAGCTTACGTAATTGCGTGCACTGCTGATGAAGCAACTATAGCAGTGTTGATGCTGCAGCGTTTGCACAGACTTGCTTCTGCAATTACGTGCAAGGCTGATGAAGCAACTATACAGTAGACTTTCATTAAACGGAACCTGAAGGGAACAGGAAAATGTGTTCCGTTTAACAGGAGTTCTGTTTACTGAGAGATGACCAGGGGTGCAGAATGCAAGAACGAAACCAATCTTGTCAGAAGCACTTGTTCCTATTAAGCAACAGTTCCGTTTAACAGATTTCCATTTACTGTGAGTCAACAGTATAGCAGTGTTGATGCTGCAGCATTGCACAGGCTTGAGCGGACACATTTTTATGACTATAAAACTATCGCATTGAATAGAAGTTTCATTTACTGAGAAAAATGCATAAGGGTGCAGCAGTAAATTGGAAAACTAATCAAACTGAAGGTGCTTGTTCTGTTTAAGCAGCTATACCGTTTAAGAAATTTCCATTTCGAGATCCTACTGTAAGTAGGGTAATTTAAAGTGACAGTGACATCAAAATTTCAGTAGCGACTCTGCTGATAGAGTACTTAGAAAGCTGGAATAATAATTATTCATCAGTAAACAGCTCCAGTAACTCATTCTTAATTTGTTCCCACTACAAAGAATAGACCATTTTAGAAATGCGAACAACCCTGATTCTTTTTACGCAAATACTGTGCACGTTGGCACCACTTTAGAACAGCACACCGTCCACTGACCACCGGCAAGAAGGCTGATAGGCCTGCTTCACTGGATGCCATAGCCAACAATGCTTGCAATCTAGCTAGGAGTTGAGCTCACCTTCTTCCAACATGATTGACATTTGTACAATCACGTCACATGATAATGAATGCAGTTAGCTTCTGTCACATCACTGGTGCAAAAGCAAGCATGCCAGTTGAAAGGGTTGCCATGCTGAAACAGTCAGGGCAATGCTGCCTGCCTTTGAGATGCACTTGCAAACAACTCCACGAAAGGCTAGGGCTTTAGTGCTTTGAGTAGTGATTAAAGGATTCTAGTGATTAAAGTCACTTTCGGTAGTCGCTTTGGGTAGTGATCATCACCCGGCCTATCACACTCTGATCAGGCCTATCAGCCTTCGGGTCAGATCACCCTGTCAGGGTGACAGACCAGTGAGAAATCAGCCCGCCAACAGCAGTGCCTCAGTTGCAGGCGTCGTACGCGATCTGCGCTACAGTTTACTACAGCCGTTAAGTCTCTCCAGCCACCGTACACTAAGATATCCAGGCAGTGTGTTGTCGCAGGAATAACCCCTGCTTGCTTTATACGCCTGTATGTGACACATCAACCGATTTTTATTTATAGATGAGAAAGACCAACCCTGTTGCACCAGCACACGATACCAGTTTTGGTCGATGTGGCGGCCTGCATAGTAACGCCCCTTGCGCAGCAGTGCCTCGGGCAGGCCCTCAGGGAAGGCACTGGAGCCCCTCCGCAGCGTAAAACTCTGCATTTCTGACATCAGGGCGTCCCAGCTGTGGCCCGTGGGTCCACGACTGACACGTGAAGTTCAGCGGGTTGGCTGCCTCTGTCACGTTGACGTCCAGGTACTCCCCGACCTCGGGCAGCCTCCGGTGCTGCAAGGGGCTTGCCCTGCAAGCCTTCCTCATCCAGCTCAGGCGACAGCATCAGGCTGAGTGTTGTGAGATCGGACAACGGTGAGGTGCTTCCGGAGACTCCTGGGACATCTTCTCCGGGTCCAAAGGTCACTGTTGGTGCGCTCATTTTCAACGTTGGTGAAAAGTCGCTGGAACCTCTGTGAAGGGGGTGTGAGGGAGTGAGAATGCTATGAAATGGTTGAGGGCACAACTGCACGAAGCAGTATTATGCTGTTTGTCAAACTACACAGGAGGTCTTGATGCTACCTCAACACAAAGCCCATTGAAACACAAGCAAACAACACTCGCTACCCACCATAAATTCACAAGTGTACAGAGCAGCAATTGTCACTGTGTATTCTCTTTCTGTAACTGGCTTTTATTTAAGGGGAGATGCTACTATAAAATGTATTTTGTTATTTTTCAACCTAAGCCTTCGAAATCTTAACCACAAGCAGAGTTCATGATGATTATTTAAAAACTGTATTAGTTCTATTGTAGTTTTTACAGTTTTTGGGTTCCAGAAAGATGAATAACAAAATATGAGGCTATTTTAACACAATATCCCAATATGATTAGTTTTGCCACACATGGACAGTAGGATACTGAAAGCTACCTAAAATTCATGACCAATTACCTTTTTAACAAAAAAAATATTGAGAGTACCAAGTGTACATTTTGCATTTGCATCATTGGCATCTAAAATTACAGGGCGACTGGAAAAATACTGTAAAATGAATAAATTACCATAACTGTTCAATGGATGAATGAAACAAGGCGTGCTTCATTTTGTTCGTATGGCCAGTCAATTGTATCAAAGACGCAGGCGAGTCCACGCATCCTGCGCGACAGACTGTGTGCTAGATATCGGACCGCATCGGTGGTGGTACTGATCGTCGAGCGATGTCTCACATGGTTCACTGGCGACTCCATCCATTACCCGAACCGCGCGTACGCTCCTGAGCAGGCGTGCAGCCACATTCGCAGGCGATGTGCCCTGCATCGCAACGACTGTGGAAACCACGTTTGCCCGGGCGCCTGTCGCCAAGATTTGGCAGGCCTCACTCCGCGTTGCGTTGCTCGTCTGGTCTTGCATTGACCACGGGCTCCTGCTGCGGTACGTCATGTGCAAAGTCCGCCCCCATACATAGATTTAAAAGGGAAGGGGCTGCAACGAACCTTCGCTCCCCCTGAAGGGGAACCCTGCGCACGCCTATGGCGGCGAGCCCTTCTAGGTCTGAAAACATGCATCTCCTGAAGAACGCCACAAAAGTCGGGTGCGCTTGCCATGTAACACGCTCGACTTTCTCGGCATTGGTGCTGAGGCGATAAAGTTTGTCCACCGCTCGGACATACTCCAGCAGGGATTCATCCGAATGATGGGCGCGTGTCTCCCACTCCCTCCTCAAACGCCACTCATAATTCACCGGAAGGAATTCGCCGTGGAAGCTCTCACGGGACTCTTCTACTCTGCGGGCGTGGTGTCCGGTCAGTCAGAACCATCGAGTCGCTTACTCTATGAGTGACACTGGGACCACACACGTGAGAAGTTTGGCGCTGTTGCCTGCTAATAGTACAGCAATCGGTAGAGGTACTGATTCATGCCCTTGCAGTCGTGGTAGCCAATATAGGTAGGCCCGTCTACCTTGACACATGGTCCCGCATTCTGCAAAGAGGCCTGCGCTGTGTTTTGCAGGGCATTGGCTAAGCTCTGCATAACTAGCAGCGCATTCTGCAACAGCACCTCGCCGAAGCACACTATTGCCAAAAGACACGACCACATTTGCAGCACGTGCAGCATCATCTCGAGGCCTTATCACTGTTCGCGTTGTGACATGATGGGGCGGGGCGCCCAGCGTGGGCATGATATCTATGCGTGGCATGCTCCGTCGTAGGCCTAATCCCTCCTAACGCGGTCGCCACAACATCCTGGTCGTCCTGCGTGAAACAACCAGAATTGACACTGTTGGAAGGTCCGACCAATGCCCCGCGTTAGCAGTAGGATCGACATCTTGCGACACGACATCAACCATGAACTAATCCAGGAATTTCGACATGCCCATTGTCTTACACTGACGGAGCATCGGTAGTCACTCGCGTCCACAAAACTAGCAGTGTTGCCAAATTCACCCCACATCGGATGCCAGATGAAGGGGTTCGCTCTATGCACGGCTAGTGCAGAAGCCTCCCAACTCCCACACCTCTTCCATAACTTATGCCCCACTGCGCCTCCAACCCGAACGACATGGAAATTTTTTTGTATTCCTCATTGTTATCAGAACGCATTGTTGTCAAGAAACCGGAGGGTAGCGACTTGACTCGTCAGCTGTCAAGACCGTTTCACAGGTGGCTGCCCGGGAACAGCCGTAATCATCTTTGGGCTGCGCTAATAGGCGTGACCTCCCAAAAATGCACTGCCAGTGCTGTGACATCAGCCCTTGTACTCCTGCGCGCAGCCAAGCATGGCTGCATTTTCTCTCCTGCGGGACCTTCACCGAGCCATCGGATATCGTTAGCAGCCGCACACGTGATAACTGCAAATTTTGATAATCATGCACTTTTTTTTTTTAAAAAGATGCGGGGTAGACCAGGTGTCTTGCTACCGTTTGCAAATTTAAGATGGCAGCCACGGCATAAAAAAAAATGTTTTCTCCAAACACAAGCGAAGATGTTTGTCAGTGACACAATGAAACAATGTTTAAAAATTACATCGAAGGAGGTTGAGCGCGAAGTCCGGGACAGGTGGCGTGGAAGGCACGTGCCGAACGCTACACTTGGCAGTTACCGATCAACTTCAGAAATAGCTTTTCAATGAAAAAAAAAAGTTCTGATCTACGCATACGCAGTTGGCCCCTCGAAGAACCATTTCACAATAGCCGATTGCGCCATTGTATCCGAAAATCACATTTACCTGCATTCCTGGGACGTTTCTTAACACACAACGTCGCGCTTCTCATATATATGAACTTGCATAATCCTAGTGTGGCTGATCACCAGCACGCAGCAGAAGCCCATGGGTGATGCTGCAGAAGCCACTGCTGTCCCCCCCCTGTCACCGCTGTAAATTCCCATGAGCTCTGAATAGGACGATTGGGCTACAGATAAGAGAGAATTCTTTGAACATCCAGGATGCCTCCACACCCTGTTTGTAGACAATGCTGGTAGCCAAAAGGCTGCTCGCGACGCCAATGAAACATTGCTTTGTGTTTGGGCCGCACCTGTGCATTAGCCTCGCGTTCCACTTCATGTTCACTTGGAACACGCTCGAGAGATGGCATGAAAGCGCAACATAAGAAGTGAAAAAGCAAACAAACAACAAACCCCACGATTGTTCAAGCTCAGTCAGCACGTCCTTCAGTTTTCTCAGTAACCATGGGGGAAGGAAAGCTAAGTAAAGGCTGCGAAAAACCCTGCACACACGAATACAGTCATATGAGAGGTTCGTGAAGAGTGTAGGGATCACCGAACAGGCGGCACCAGATAAAGCTACATCGCGCCGGCTAAATTTGGCGCGAATTTTAAATCCACCCTGAACGTATATACAGAGCACTTTCGGAGCCCGTAAAATGCGAACCAGAGGCTTGAGATATGCCTAAAAATTACGCCGTAACAAAAAGGAAAGAAAAAAAGAAGGAAATGCTGCAGGCGAAATTAAGATTAGCGAGTCACACTTTTTCTGGATACTTGCCTCTTGTTCGTAAAAAAAAACAAGAACCTGGATAAAAAAATCTGTCCACAACATTTCCTTCATATACCGTATTTACTCGAATCTAGGCCGCCCTCGATTGCAGGCCGACCCCCAAACTTCGCAAGGCCAGGAAAAAAAAAGTTTACCTCGAATGCAGGCCGAATGAAAGAAATGCCGTTTCATCAGCAGAAAACCCAGCATTTTTATTGCATAAGCGCGCACTCCGTAGCGCACATTCTTTTCGTGCACGCCGAACTCGTGCTGCGCTTGCAGGTTTGAAGTTTTCTCCGCGTGCAAAACGACGCTGCAGTGGCACCACTTGATTGATGCCATCGCTTCAAAAGCACATGTGGTGCAAGCGTTTCGCGAGCACGTGGTTATAAACTTCAGAAAACGGCGAACTCTGCGCCCGCGCCCGTTGACTGCGCCCGCGCAGGCCCGCGCCTGTCGCGCACGCGAGAGGCGGAGAGGAGGGGATGTCAAAGGGCACGGTTATCGCCGGCGCCCCTATGCCGCAATCACGTATCACGTGACACGATCCACCTATGCCGGCGTGAAATCTTGCCGGCTCTCGCTGCATGAACGTATATGAACAATACTCGCTGCATGAACGTATATGACTGCGAGATTTCGGAACAATGGACAGTACGAAGCAGACAACGCGGTTCGCCTGTGTAGCCTTGGGGATCACCACTCCGCCGCTGAGCGACCGTCGCCGTGCAACGCTACCGCAGGATGTCGCGGAAATGCCTCGGACGCACATGCAGAACCGCCTGCACACGGCAGCCCGAGATGGGCACATGGCGAGCCGTCATGCCGCTAGCATGGCCGGGCCTTCACGTACTGCAAAAGTTTGCGGGATCTGCAGCGCGTGGCGGAGCGACAAAAAACTGCATTGCTGCGTCACCTACCGTGACGCGGCGGGTGTTGAGGATATCGGCCGCGGCCTCTGCGATAAGATTCGGCAAAGGCGCGTTATCTAAACGCGCGCCGTCGCTAATCACCGAGGCCGATAGCCTCGAAAACCGTCACGGTAGGTGACGTAGCGCTGCAGTTTTACGTCACTCCGACACGCGCTGCAGATACCGTAAACTTTTGCGGCCGACAGTATGTGGCAGCTGCGGTCAAACCATGGTACTCGAATCTAAGCCGACCCCCCCACTTTCGCACATCCCTTTTTTTGAAAAAAACATCGGCCTAGATTCGAGTAAATACGGTACTACAAAAGAATACACTGCAGCTAACACTGTGTAAATCTGACCAACTTTGGACATGCTAGGATTGGAAAGTGCGCATGTATTCACAATGGGCGCTCGCACTGGTGAACCCCCCCCTCAAAGTAGAATGCCCACATGGCATGATACACCTCGACATTTTTATGTGGGTAGTTATAGCAATTTTGCAACAATTTTGCCGCTCCTCACCACGTGGAAGAGGTAATGGCAGTTTGCGAGGTGCCGTGCCTTGGTGCGTGGTGTTACGATCGGCCTTGGAAGCCGTCGCGGCAGAGGCCGCGGAGAATGCTCATGTTTTTCTAAAGTTCCTCCCGGGTTCGCTGCCCTGCGGGGGCGCAGGTCTAATCCCTTTTCCTGGAATGCCTACAAGCGTGCGGCGTGGTCAAGTGACCAGAAATTCCAGCGGCAGTGCCGCGAACAGTCCTTTGTGGCAAGATGCTGCCGGCGGGGGGGATGAGGCTGCTCGTCACATTCCAAGCAACGAGGAGACAAAGCCGAGGTCCAGTCCACAGAACACCTGCTGCGTGTTGTTGCCTGGCGGAGGATCTTCCTATCAAGCCGTGACATTCTTCGGCACGATCACAGAGACTCTACCCCCCCGGCCGGAAGAATTCGGGGAACCAGCACCGGCCAAGATCTGCAAACGTGTGCAAAAGTTGGTACTGTGCGCAAAACCGTGGTGCTCTTGTCGTGACCATATTTGGTCATCGTTTCGACGGTGCCCTCTCCACGTGCACCTATTGGACGTCGGTCCCCAGTCTCGTGGGTGGAGCTACAAGGCCATCGAGAGCCGTATTGGCCAACGATGTGGACAATGCGCCCAGAGTTGGCAACGCGGCAACATAAAAGCCCAAGACATTTTTTGTAACTAGGCTCTCAATCTGTCATCTTTCGTCATGTAAATAAACTTCTGTTAAGTTTTCCTCTCGAGTCGCTCACTGCCACGGCTCTCTGCTCCGGACATCGATGGGCCTGCGGTTCGACACCTTACGCTCGGCACCACGCTACCCGCTGGTCGGCTCCTGCAGCAGGCCAGTCGCAACAACTGGATGGCAGACGGTGGGATCCTGCTAGCCCCGAGTCCGCAACAAACTGATGCCAGCGTCGGGATCGACTCCGCCGAGATCATGGCTGCAGGGTGTGGTGAGTGCTTGACTTTTCTTCACTGAGATTTTACCAGGCTTTGTTTTGAGTTTTGTTGAAAAAGGTGGTAATTTCGGTACCTACTGTTCTACGTGGATCTGAGCACGAGAACGTAGTTGTTTTTGTAATAGTGAAGAATTAGCAGCACTTGCAGCAACCATGAATCTAAAGGCACTGAAAAAAACGCTTTTGCTAGAGTTAGCCAAAAGTTTGGGTTTGAATGTCCAGGAGCAAATGAGAAAGCCAGAGATAATCGCGGCTATTGAGAACCTTGAGGCAGATGACGACGAGC
Organism: Rhipicephalus appendiculatus; assembly: GCA_030522465.1. Taxonomy (NCBI): domain Eukaryota; kingdom Metazoa; phylum Arthropoda; class Arachnida; order Ixodida; family Ixodidae; genus Rhipicephalus; species Rhipicephalus appendiculatus. Next base: position 8,755 of record JALIZH010014488.1, read on the forward strand.
TCTCAGAGTGTCTTGAGATGATTGAGGAAAAGGAGAAGTTAAAGCGCGAAGAGGAAGAAAGGGAGAATAGGCGCTTGGAAAGAGAGCTTGAGCTAAAACGCGAAGAGGAAGAGAGGGAGAACAGGCGATTGGAAAAGGAGCTTGAGTTAAAGCGCCTTGAACTCGAGCTGCTCCAGGCTCGAAATAGTAGAGAAGGCAGTGAAGCGTCCCAGCGCGGTAGAACGAAAGTCGCTTCAAAATCAAGGACCTTATGCAACCCTACCGCTCCGGAGAGGACATAGGTCTCTTTTTGGTAAACTTCGAGCGCACATGCGAGAAGGCGGGTGTTACCAAAGTTCTGTGGCCGCAGTGCTTGCTGACGTTATTGCCGTGTGAGGCTGCCGATGTAATTGCGCGCTTGACAAAGGAGGAAGCAGATGATTACGACCAGGTAAAGTCGAACCTGCTAAAGAGGTATAGAATGTCAGCGGAGGCATACAGGCAGAAGTTCCGGAACGCCGTAAAGCAGAGAGATGAGTCGTATGCTGACTTTGCATACAAGCTAATGGCTAATATGAGGGAGTGGCTCAAAGAGGCTAAGGCGTTCGAGGATAAAGAGAAAGTGGTTGAATGCTTCGGACTCGAGCAGTTTTATCGTCGTTTGCCCCAAGACGTTAGGCTCTGGGTGCAAGACAGGGAGGACGTTAGCACTGTTTCGAAGGCTGCGGAGCTTGCTGAAGAGTTCGTCTCGCGCCGTGCACTTGATAGAAAGGAGATTCACCAGCGGGAGTGCCAGAGTAAAAGGGCAACTGGGTGGAATGGACAGTCCGTCCATGAGAATCAAGCGCACAACGCCGAACCCTTAGCGAAAGGGGAGGAGGCGAAAGAAGCCAATCTGGCTAGAGAACAGCACAAAAAGAGTGCTTTTGAAAAGAGGCGACCACTTGTGTGTTACAATTGCCACAAGCCAGGTCATATGGCTGCGTTTTTGCGAGGAGCCAAGGGTTGCTTGCCTGTCAGTTGACAGCGGGGTTGAAAGCATGCAACTTTTGGAGCCATATATTAAAGAAATGAGAGTAAACGGAAAGGGGTGTCGCGTGCTGCGAGATTCGGCAGCAACGGTGGACGTGGGTCCATTCCTCGTATGTAAAACCAGGGCAGTTCACAGGTGAATGCACTTGGATTAAGCAGTCGGCGGAAGCGCGAAATGTATGCCTTCCGATTGCTAAGGTTCGCATCGAGGGCCCCTTTGGCGTACTGCATACAAAGGCAGCTGTGTCTGCCTATCTGCCGATGCAGTATGGTTATCTGTTTTCAAACAGATCCGATTGGTTGTTACGGCAGAAGAACCCCGCTGTTCGAGAATGGGTTTGTGGGGCGCGCTCACCCGGTCGAAACCGCGAGCTGGGCCGGAGGAGTGGTAGGACAAGCGTCAGGGTGTCCCAGGAATTGAAATAGCAACGTTGATGGCTCAAGTCGCTGTTTCTAAGGAACTTGAGGGGCGTCGGTACTCTGGCTTGTGTTAAAAGGTATTTTTTTTTACTATGGGTCTAAGGTTTACTATTGTCTTTTTTTTGTTGTTCATTGTTGTGCGCTGTCACATCATGTGTTTGTGCATTTGAGAAGCCTATTCTAGGTTGTTGGAATTGCTGCTAATTTAATTAAGAAGCAGAGAATGTTTTTGTTTGAGTGAAAAGCCTGGTGGGTCTCAGGGAGAGAGTTCGGGCGCTTGCTGGCTTTGCGGTTGTGGTTCTCATGTGGTTGACCCAGGTGCTGTCTTCCGGGAAGCAAATCGGGCTGGCAAGGGCGAAGAGCTCCTCTGCGACATTGGACGACGAAACCAGATGTTCGAGATCACCAGAGCTGGCAGAGGAATGCAGCAAAGCAGCGTCAGAGCGCAGGACGTCACCTTCTTCAGCTGCCGCCTTCATCGACCTCTCCCCACAAAGGTGTTCGACCTTTGTACGTCGAGGTCTCAACCGGCCGCCGGGGAAGCTGTTACGATCGGCCTTGGAAGCCGCGCGGCAGAGGCCGCGGAGAATGCTCATGTTTTTCTAAGTTCCTCCCGGGTTCGCTGCCCTGCGGGGGGCGCAGGTCTAATCCCTTTTCCAGGAATGCCTACGAGCGTGCGGCGTGGTCAAGTGACCAGAAATTCCAGCGGCAGAGCCGCGAACAGTTCTTTGTGGCAAGATGCTGCCGGCGGGGGGGATGAGGCTGCTCGTCACATTCCAAGCAAGGAGGAGACAAAGCCGAGGTCCAGTCCACAGAACACCTGCTGCGTGTTGTTGCCTGGCGGAGGATCTTCCTATCAAGCCGTGACATTCTTCGGCACGATCACAGAGACTCTACTCCCCCCGGCCGGAAGAATTCCGGGAACCAGCACCGGCCAAGATCTGCAAACGTGTGCAAAAGTTGGTACTGTGCGCAAAACCGTGGTGCTCTTGTCGTGACCATATTTGGTCATCGTTTCGACGGTGCCCTCTCCACGTGCACCTATTGGACGTCGGTCCCCAGTCTCGTGGGTGGAGCTACAAGGCCATCGAGAGCCGTATTGGCCAACGATGTGGACAATGCGCCCAGAGTTGGCAACGCGGCAACATAAAAGCCCAAGACATTTTTTGTAACTAGGCTCTCAATCTGTCATCTTTCGTCATGTAAATAAACTTCTGTTAAGTTTTCCTCTCGAGTCGCTCACTGCCACGGCTCTCTGCTCCGGACATCGATGGGCCTGCGGTTCCCGACACCTTACGCTCGGCACCACGCTACCCGCTGGTCGGCTCCTGCAGCAGGCCAGTCGCAACAGTAGCCACATGGTTCATGCTTTCCTCTTTATGACAGCAGAGACCAGGGTGACATTGACTTTTAATAAAATGGATTTTTTTCACTTATTTCTAATCTGATTTCAGCCTTGATATTTGGGGAAATAAAAGTTTAGTCACCAAAAAATAATTTTGCAAGTGAAATGTCAAAAGCAACAATTTTCACACACAAAAAAAAATGCCATTGTTGTACGTCCTACCTGTTACAAATATTTGTTCACAGTTGGTTTGGAAAAATGACCTGTGATGCCACTGGGACAGCCAATCAGATTGAGCCTGCATAACGTCCGCTCACCCTTGCAACATGCCATGGGCAGGGATGGCTGCTACGATCCACAGCAATGTACATATTTAAAGCTTACAATAAATTAGACACTTTACGCAGGGCACTAGAATCGGTCTGCTAGTCACCGAAAGGGCTTGTGCCACCAGTTTAATGAATTTGTACAAAAATGTCAATACTGTAGCAGGTTCCCTTTAACATTTGATGCAGCACGTTGGGCCAGCAAAGCTGGAATCAGCAAGATTGAAACCGCTTTTTTTAATTATCGACGAGAAAATCTTGGCAATGCGCAGACTACTTTTTTGCTGGCAGTTAAAGCCTGAACTTTGGAAAATGGCAGACAGCGAGGTGCTCTGTGCTAGCGCGCCTGTAGAGTTATGGTGTGAATTATGACTTGTTAAAAAAATCCACATGATTATGACACTCCCTAACGCAAAATGCGAGTACAGCTGTACGCGTGCTTTCATTTGTTGATCTAACAAGGCAGAGAATCTTAGAGATGCATGTATGTACAGTTACAGAGTACTCTTTCTTTTTAACATTCATTCTGATTTTTGTTGCCTGACAATTTTTTATTCTAGTTTCTTTGTCGTCTCTTCCTCTTAGAGTCGAAACCACATACAGTCGAACCCCTTTATAAGAGGCACTGATATAAGAGACATATGGGTATAAGAGACACCAGTGGGCCTACAGTAAAATACGGGTTAAGAAAATGCATACGTGATACCCTGCTTATAACGGACTCCTCATATAAAAGGCAATAACTGCTGCCCGGAGCATGCCTCTTATAAAGGGGTTCAACTGTATATCAAACCCACATATAACGAATTACTATGTATACCAAACAATTGCACAATCCCCTTGAATATATATTCAATATATAAAATATTTTATATATATAGAATGACCTATATATACAGAGCTTTCTTGTGCTCCCTTCAAATCCCATATATCCGGGTTTGACTTTATTATTCGTAGCTGCTTCGGCGGTGTGTGCTGCAGTTGGACAATGCTTTATTTTAATTTGGTAAATTTTTTGAAGCTTCTTTTATTATTTCACTTATTTTCTTAATTATTATTTCCTGTTTACGAAGCGAGGGCTCCGGACTAACCTAGATTGCCTCAGCAAAAGAAGAGTGTCACGCGGCTAGAGGTACCTGAGCCAGGAGATCTTTCAATGTGCTTGTTTGCTCGGTAGGGCCGACAAGGGACGAAGCTGAATGCAGGAACGAGTTTCCAAGAGAGAGCTGCTCTCTATAAGCACTGTCATGCTTTGATGCAGTGTGTATGCACTTGACGTCATCCACAAGGAGTGCTAGCGTCATCTGTGACCGCTACCTTATTGCTGATCACCGGTTTCAACCGTTTGCAGCATTTTCTGTGTAACGTACCACCATATCGTCTCGAATCGGTTTATAATTCTTGGATGGTGCTTGTTTTGATGGCAATGCAAACAAAGAAATTATAGTTAAGAAGAAAAAGTGCACCTGTTTCACAGAAATACCATCTGTGGACTCGCTCAAACTCAAAGAAGGCGAGGTTCAGTGTGACACTGGGCTAACTGCCTTGCGTAGACCTCAGGGACTACGCTGTAAACGCGACAGGCTTTCTGCTTAAGGCGTTAGTGCGACAGCATATAGTACAACAGCTTGTGCGGCTTTACTTGATAGTCTCTCAGAAGATCCACCAAGCAAACACATGACCTTGCAGTTGAACAAGGCAAAGGCAAGCATCCACTCACCCGTTCGTTGCTGCTTCGGCCTTTTTCTGTTCAGCTTTCTTGGCATCAGATTTCTTCACGTCAACCTTTTTCTCGGAAGAGGTTTGTGACGAGGAACGAGCCAAGGGAGGCGCTCGCCTGGCCTTTCTTTCGTCTTGCCTGCAAAATTACGGAATGTAAATAAACCTTTTTTTTTTCTTTCTCACTTTCCCACTGAATTTAGTGCTATAGCGCGAGTCCCTGAAAGTGCACCCTGCGCGCATGCAGTCTTTGAAATTGCAGAAATAGCACAGACCATGGGCAAAGAAATATGAAAGCTTCAGGAAAAATACTAGTAGAAGTCTCACTCGGTACAAGAGACACTGACGGTTTATTATTCAACTTGCGGGAAGGCCGTGAAAAGACATACCGATGATAGCAGCTAAAATGCTCTGTACCATAAACAGAGGTATACATGAACTTAATTACAGTTCAATGCTTGTGTAACGAAAGCTCAAATTTTGTTGGTGATGTTGACAGGTTTTAAATCAAGCGGACTCACAAAAATCTGGCTCTCAAAGGAGTTCGTGGACAACTACCTATATACATTCAAAAACAGATTTGGATTAAGCTGAACGAAAGAGAAAAGTCCTAAAATTACAAACATTGTTACAATTGTAAAAGATCATAAAAATCAGGCACTTCATGAAAAGTTGCAATTTTCTCAAGTTTTGCATCTGTCCAACAATCATAATTATTGGGGTTTACCGTCCCAAAACCACGATATGATCATGAGAGATGCCATAGTGGAGGGCTCCGGAAATTTCGACCACCTGGTGTTCTTTAACGTGCACCTAAATGAAGCACACACACAGGCCTCAAACATTTTCGCCTAGACCGAAAATGAGGCCGCCACGGCCGGGATTCGATCCCGCAACCTACGGGTCAGCACTCGAGCACCATAACCACTAGACCACCGTGGCGGGTCTGTCCATCAGTCAAACATCATAGGTTTCAAAGAGCTTCTTTGAAATTGGGTTTTTGTGGCTTGGTAAATTTCCCCTTTGGCTCCTCTATGGCAACATCCAGCCGGCCTTTACCAATAAATTAACTATGCTGCAGATCACACCATCATAATTATTAGGGTATGCTGAGGTGGTGTGAAAACACTACCTCGGCATACTGTCATGAAGTAACCACCATTACTAGCGGTCTTCTTTTTCTTTTTTCGAGTCTTCCTAGCTAGACAAGCCAATTAGTACAGCAAGAATGTCAGCCACAAAGCAATGTGACCAACTGAGCTTCAGAATATGAAGAAATAAAATAGTAAAATGTAAGAAACACTTAAATTTGGTCGAAATTGTGCCAAAAAAATTACCCAATTGCTCAATGTGCTGATTTTTATTGATATTGCCAAGTTGAGATGCTGTGAACAGGTATGCTCTGCAGTCACAAGAACGACCTACTTCTCAAGCAGAAACATACCAAGCGATTATTCATGTATTGGCAACTGAATTTTTGCTTACTGTTACACACAGGTATAATGAGCTGGTGTCATTACAATAGGTGTCCTCAAGTAGTGACACAAACAGGAAATCAGTCTCTGAATATTCAATTGACTGCATTCATATACTTTTGCAATAACTTTTCATACACGAAATCAAAGAACTACAGTCGAACCCGTTTATAACGAACTCGAAAGTGCAGCGAAAAGTGGTCGTTATATCAGTAGTTCGTTGTATATGGACTCGCCCTCAAAAACGCTCACTTAGGGAGCAATCCGCATTTTTTTTCCGCATATTTTTTATTGAAAAGTGCTAACAACCCCTCCAGTGTCAAGTTAAGCCTTTTCGCGTTGTGAAGCGACGCCCGCTGCGTGCACGAGTGATTTAAATCGCCTCTGCAATGAACTGACACCGTTTCATTGAAGCGCGGTACCGCCACGTGGAGCCGATCATCCATGGCTAGTTGTGTGCAGCGCGTCGCCTACTTGGCTAACGCCGTCACTGCCGGACCGCTTGCGGTATAACGCGCATTTGTGCGTTCTTCGTGCCCGCTTCATTTTGGACCGTGCACGGGTGCGGCGAGTAGCCTGTTCGTTCAACGCGGCCCACGGAACGCGGCGAAGACAAGCATTTTGCAAGCAACGCGGACTCGGTCTCCGCGCAGCTGTGCCGGTCCTGTACGACGAGGCGCGGCTAGCTTGGGATGTCGCCTAATAAAACGCGCACGCTGTCAGTGCATCGACGATTATCGGTGCTTGTGCCGTTGACACAAGCGAGCTCCGTTCGTTTCTAAAAAGCGACGCGCACTTATCTCGCAAGGCACGGCGGCGGCGAACTTGCAAACGGCAGCATTGCTCGCTTGTACTGCTTTATGCCGCCGTCAATCAGAACAGTTTACACCACACGTGCAGCCGAGCAGATCAGATAGCTGCAGATGACTGTGATAAGGTGGTCGGCGATAAGTCATTTCACGTGCATCGCCGGCCGCCACACCGCCTTCGCTCTCTAGGCCTCGCCGCAATCGTGCGGAAGTCGTTATCAATGATCGATCGGTCTTTGCCGTTACCGAAAAGACGAAAGACATCTTGCGGCACATTGTGGCGTTAACGCGATGAACATTTATGCGACGAAAAGTTATCGCGGTCATCGCTTATTGCATTTCATGGCTTCTTCCATTCCAAAGCAGGTTCATCGTAGGCGGTCGTAGCTGCAGAGAACGGCGCCAGAAATGGTTGCCGTGAGAAAGCTGACCGCAAGGCTTTATGCTGCCTCCTAATTTTTTTCATTTTTTTTTTCCTCACTGCCGTTCTGCCAGTGAAGAAACGCCTGGAAAGTGAGCGACCTCCCGTCGCAGTGTCCGAAATCTGCGTGCGGTGCTCGCCGCGGTCTATGACATCGTCGTCGCGAGTGAACAGCAGCGGGGCACGCGAGCGCGCGCCTCTCTCGTGCTTTAGAATGCCTGTCCTAACTTTTTTTCGCTTCGTATGCGCCATATTTTTACCGCGACCGTGTCCGAAGTGTTCGTTGTAAAAGTAGGAGGCCTTGAAAAATGTTCGCTATATGTGGACGCAGTTTCAATGGGTAGCATAGGAAAATCGTAAGTGCACCGAAATATGGTCGTTATAACCGATAGATCGTTATATCTGGGATCGTTATAAGTGGGTTCGACTGTAATCATTTTACAAAAAAATCCTACAGGTTGGCAGGCTTTCAAGTGCCCGATTGGTACATCTGTTCTCTAAATGAATAAAGATTACTTAAATTG